>CAXHTJ010001040.1:0-108965 GCA_964019445.1 Populus tremula
ACACAACCAAAAGATTGATGTCTTCTCCCAAGTGTAAGAGTGACGAAGTAATAAATAACCCGGCAAGACCGGGGTCGAACCACATAGAGGTTAATTATATAAATTATAGACAACAATAATACAACAACAACAACAACAACAACAACAATAGTATTAGTAGTAGTAGTAGTTGTTGTAATAATAATAAAGAAGAAGAAGTTGATGATAACTTTGAGATGGAAGATTAATGTAAGAATTAAACAATGATAAAAACAAATGTCAAGGTTAGAGGATCCACTAATGGTATTTCAAACAAGTATATTATAAACTCTTATTATTCAACTGGAAACAACACACAAAGGAGGTTCCAATCGGATGATTTGTCATTAATAACTCATTATAAATTGTTAACATGATCATATTAATTATCTTATTTAAGTAACACCAAACTTTAAAATATTGTCAGGAATTCATGATGCTAACTTATGTTAACAACAAATCAAGTTCCTTTCATAGCACAGGTGTAGGTAATACCATACGGTTGGACTATGAGAGTACCAAGCATTTATTGTACCAAGTGTTATACAACACAAATATAGATTAACCATTTAACAAGCAAGGTATTAAGAATTAGTAAGATAAAAGGATAGGACATGTTAATATTAAACATTAAGGTCCATGCTGAGTTTACATTATACTTATTCTTACACCATTAGTGTAACCTTTTCACCTAACATAATAAACTTAGTTAAACATCATGAAGAAGAGAAACATAAATAAACAAAATAAGTACATAAATAAGATACAAGTTAACTAAGTGAAGGAAATGAAATGAAAGCATAAACAAGATATTAATGAAAGCAAAACTTAAGACTTACTGACACGACCAAAAGATTGATGTCTTTTCCCAAGTGCAGGAGTGTCGAAGTAATAAATAACCCGGCAAGACCGGGGTCGAACCACAGAGAGGTTAATTGTATAAATTATAAATAACAAAACAACAACAATAACAACAACAATAATAATAATACTCAGTACGTGGCGTTGTTATACCTGAGAATGATCTAAAAGATCGGGTCACAGGTTTCCAGCCTATATACTGAGTTTATGAAAAGATCAAAGAGATATATAATATAAACAGAATGTAAATAATATAATAATAATAATAATAATAATAATAATAAAAGAAGATAGAAATTAATGAGAACTTTGAGATAAAAGATTAACGTAAGGATTAAACAATGAAAAACAAATGTCAAGGTTAGAGGATCCACTAATGGTACTTCAAACAAGTATAATATAAACTCTTATTACTCAATTGGAAACCACACATAAAGGAGGTTCCAATCAGATTATAAATTGTTAACATGATTACATTATTATCTTATTCGAATAAAGCTAATACTTGTAAATGTTGGCAGGCATTCATGATTATAACTTATGTTAACAACAAATCAAGTTCCTTTCATAGCTCAGGTGTCGGTTAAACCATACAGTATGGGCTATGAAAGTGCCAAGTATTTGTTGTACCAAGTGTTATACAACATAAATCTAGATTAACCATTTAACAAGCAAAGTATTAAAGTGAACAAGATAACAAATATAAAACATGTTAGTATCCAACGTTAAGGTCCATGTTAAGTTTATATTATACTTGTTCTTACACCATTAGTGTACCCTTTTCACCTTGACATAATTAACTTAGCTAGACATAATAAAAGAAAGAAACATAAATGAGCAAGACAAGAACATAAATGAGAAAGAAGTTAACTAGACAAAGGAAAGGAAATGAAGTGCATAAACTTGATATTAATGAAAGCAAGACATAAGCAATACAAAGAGAGAAAGCAAGAGCATGATCTTGATCTGAACACCAAGATGCCTCAATACATGGTAAGTGCCTCCTTTTATAGGCCAAAATTTGGAACTATTGATTTGTTGACTAATTGATGAGTGGGTGGCCACATCTTGACTAGATAACAATCCTTATCTTCTTGTCTGATCAAGACGTCATTGCTAACATCATAATTTGCCCAGAATCCTCAAGAATGTTCTAGGAAATTGTCTCAGCTTTCCAACAAAAAAAAAGATGAGGTCATTTGGACTTCTAGAACTCAAGATATGGGCTGAACACTAAATAGTGTTTGGGCTGCAGGACAGCTTCGGACTTCTTCGTTGTTCCTTCAATTTGGACTTCAAAACGACCTTTTCAAATCTTGGGCTCCTCATGAAAGTTGTAGGCTTTGTCTTACCTTTCCATCCATATAAAGTGGACCTAAATCCGAAATCTAGAGCTCCAGATATGATCCAATTACCGAGCAATGTTCCGGTTTGGACTGCACCGACATCTCTTTTCTAAGTTTGGCCATCTCTTTGTCCTTTAACTTTCAATGCTTAAACTCATCAATCAATCCTTTTATTTATGTGATAGTCCTGCATTTAAAATGAGCATTTACCATAAATTAAGGTATCTTATAATATCAAACTTGTTATTATAAAACATGCTTTAGTTAAGGAGTTATTGATACTTCAAGTGCAAAATGATGATATAAAACCTTGATAAACATGCACTTTTAAGTACTAATCACACCCCCAACCAGCTTATTACTAGTCCCTAGTAATCTAAAGCGTTAAAATAGAGAAACAATTTGCAAGTTCCACAAAGCAAGGCATTCATCATTCAACTTCCATTAATCTATCCAGATAAACAAACTCTCATTAAATTTATATTCCTGCTTCATACTTCGTAAACAAGATATTAATAAACCTTCTTTTTGTGTGCTCAATGAAAACATAGATGATGGGGCTTTTGTTGGAAGAAAACAATATTATGTTCAAATGTTTAAGGTGAACTTCCTTGGGTTGGGATTTTTTTTCTTTTTTTTTTTTTTTTTTTTTTTTCTCTTTTTATTTTTTTTATTTATATCACATAACAACACAATGTATCTTTAACCCATGTAACGAGTTTTAGGCTAATGACTCCCAGACCAGTTGGTCTTAGGGCATTAGGTGTTGAGACACCCCTACGAGCTTAACAACTCGGGTTGCAGATACTGATACGTAGATAGTGCAATGTTTGATTCCCTTAAGCTTTTCTCCTTAACCCATGTAACAAGCTTTGGGCCAATAGCTCCCAAGTCAGTTGACTTTAGGGTATTAGGTGTTAAAACACCCCTTCGGGCTTAATTGCTTAGGTTAGGGAGGCTACGAAACCAAACTTATCCACGTTTTATTATCATCTTTTTTCTTTTTTTTTTTTTGCAAATTATATACTATCCTTTTCCCTTAGTTGTTACCTTCAACAAAAGAACATAATTAATGTAATAATCCAATGTGCAACCCACAATCATATGTTAAAGTGTGTGTGTGAAAATGAAGGTTTAATAATACTTGTTAAATGAGTATAAGAGCAGAATCAAGTGATAACAATGTGAGAGTTTGTAAACCTGAATATTTCAAGAAGTATTATGATAGACCTTGGTAATGAAACTTACTAAGATGCGTCTCTAGAGTCAATAAAATTGATTCCATACTCTGCCATCCTAATAAGAATTTTGTCAAATGGTTTTAATAATAGCAAAAACAGTTAGCAAGTTTTTTTTTTTTTTTTTACTACTACCCTCTCCCCCCAACCAAAACGAGACATTGTCCTCAATGTTCGAAGGTAGAAAGATAGAGTATAGAAGACATCACCTGAAACAACGAACAATGACAAACCTGAAACACACTTAAACAAACATAAAAAGTAACAAAACAAAATAATATGCTATTAATAAAACCAAAAGACACAAGGTTTCACAGATGAAGGCTCAAATCTAATCTAAGCTTTTTACGGCTTTCCTTAGTTGACCAATCTAGACGACTCATGCAGGGATCAATGACAGGGATGAAAGATTGTAGTTGGTCAATCAATTGTTCAGCAGTAGCAGCAGAGATTATGATTCGTCGTGCCGAAGATGTTAGAAATTCCTGTTCCACAGCTTGATCAAGGAAAGACAGCAACTTATCATAAAAACCATTAACATTTAACAAACCTATAGGTTTATGGTGAATGTGCAGTTGGGCCCAAGATGAAATATGAAAGATCTCTTCCAATGTGCCCAGACCACCTGGTAAGGCAATGAAGGCATCAGCATGGTTAAACATGGTATTCAGTCGGTCAGACATTGTTGGGACCTGTAGTTCCTCTCCAATTGTTTTTCCAATGATGTCCCCAGTTGCTAAAGCTTTGGGGACAACCCCCAAAACTTGACTGCCTCCTAAAAATGCAGCCATTGACACACCTCCCATTAACCCAAGGCTGCCTCCCCCATACACTAAATGAATCTTTCTCTCAGCTAGTACCCGACCAAGATGATTTGCTGATTCTAAAAACTCTTTTTCTTTCCCAGAACTGGATCCACCGAAAACACAAATATTTCTTATATGATGACTTGAGGAACCTGCCATTTCTACACACTTCTATATTTGATGAATATATGGGATGAGTAGAAATGAAGGGAAGGAAGAGAAGAATTTATAGATGAAAAAGTGAAAATGCAATCATACCACCTATATGTAGGCCAGTAGTCTCACAAACTCTCTCTCTCTCTTTATTAATTATTTATTTTGAAAAAGCATGTATGTACAGGTAGTTGTGATTGTGGCTCACATCTTCCCTTGGTTTTACGTCCAAGAACGGCTTAAACGCCCTCTATGGGTCGGGGATAGGCTTCCCATCCAGTTTTCTTAAAAACTGGCAAACAGGGTCTTTTTTAGTCAGATTCCCAAGACTAAGTCGATCATGTTCTTTATGGAATTGTGGCCATAAATCATGAATTACACGATGCACATCTCCACTAGGATGCGTCTCAAGGGTCAACAAAAGATTATCTAAAGACCCCTTACTCAGGCCATCCTTAATGAATTGTATCTTATCTTCACGGTTTACAGATACCATTCCTAAAGAACGACATGTGCATTACAAGTCCATCTGGCACATCTGTGACAGACTTTCAGTCGTTTTGCACGACGTTTCTTTGCAAAAGTGCTTTTACCTGTTCCAGGCATGTGTGAAATGAAAGAATTGGAGGACTCACCTGATAATCGACCTTTGCTTCAATTAGCCAGCGAATATCTTCAGGAATTCCATGATTCATTAACAACCTCAATCTTGCACACCTAGCACGGTAAATTTTATTAATCGCATTTGGAGGCAAAGCGGGAAAATACCTTTTCAACTTTTCAAGAGTGGTGTCCATTTTCAAAAGAGAATTAGAGAGATTCAAAGAAGGAGAAAGAGCTAAGAATTGTACAAATATATACAGATATCAGTTATTTGGGAAACTGAAAGAACCGACTTAAGTCACGGAGTACCGTTATCCGCCATTTGACCGGGGTGAAAGAGAGACTAGCAAAACAATAGAAACAACAAAACACAAAACAATGTGAGAAAAAGAATCAATCTTTATATACAGGATCACTCAATTCAATAGAGTCATTTTCAACCGAAAAATTGTCAAAATAAACTTTCAAACGATGCCCATTTACCTTGAAAACATTGCCATTCTTTGGATTCTCAATATCACAGGCCCCATATGGATACACATGTTTCACAATAAAAGGACCGCTCCATCTTGATCTTAGTTTTCCAGGAAATAAATGGAGTCGAGAATTATAAAGCAAGACTTTTTGACCAACATTGAATGTTTTTCTCAGTATTTTCTTGTCATGAAACTCTTTAATTCTTGCTTTATGAATTTTGAATTGTCATATGCATCATTTCTTATTTCCTCAAGCTCATTTATTTGCAATTTTCGCAGCTGACTAGCATCATCAAGGCTTGAATTGAAAGCTTTAATAGCCCAATAAGCTTTATGTTCAATTTCCACAGGCAAGTGACAAGGTTTTCCATAGACTAGTCTATAAGGTGACATACCTAATGATGTTTTATAAGCAGTTCGATAAGCCCAAAGTGCATCATTAAGTCTTAAAGACCAGTCTTTCCTATTAGGGTTCACTGTTTTCTCCAAGATCTGTTTGATCTCCCTATTAGCAAGCTCTACTTGTCCACTTGTCTGAGGGTGATAAGGGGTGGCAACTTTATGTGTGATTCCATATTTCTTCATTAAAGACTCAAATGGCTTGTTGCAAAAGTGTGTTCCACCGTCACTTATCATGGCTCGAGGGATTCCAAATCGACTTAAAATTTTCTTTCAAAAACTTTATCAGTTTTGTGATCATTGGTTCGACTTGGAATTGCCTCTATCCATTTTGAAACATAATCTACTGCGACCAATATGTACAAGAAACCAAATGATGGAGGAAATGGACCCATGAAATCTATACCCCAACAGTCAAAGATCTCAATGACAAGAATAGGATTTAAAGGCATCATGTGACGTTTCGAAATAGATCCCAACTTTTGACAATTTTCACAAATCTTACAGAATGCATGTGAGTCTTTGAACATGGTGGGCCAGTAAATCCACTTTGTAAGATTTTTGCAGTTGTCTTTCTTGATGAGAAATGACCCCCACATGCCTCAGAATGACAAAATTTAATGACACTACTTACCTCATTGTCAGGAATGCATCTTCGAAATATTTGATCAGGACAATATTTGAATAAATAAGGGTCATCCCAATAAAAGTTCTTCACTTCGTTCAAGAACTTTCTTTTGTCTTGGGTACTCCAATGAGCTGGCAATTGTCCTGAAACAAGAAAATTAACAATATTAGCAAACCAAGGCATCGTAGAGACAGAAAATAAAGATTCATCAGGAAAGTAGTCATCGATTGGTGTAATGTCAGATCTCGAATCGGTTGTCAATCTTGACAAATGATCCGCGACAACATTTTCGGTGCCTTTCTTGTCTTTGATTGTGATATCAAATTCTTGAAGTAACAAAATCCACCGCACCAATCTAGCCTTAGAATCTTTCTTAGAGAGAAGATATTTCAATGCTGCATGATCACTAAAAACAACAACAGGTGAGCCAACAAGATAAGATCTGAACTTGTCACATGCAAATACTACTGCAAGTAATTCTTTTTCAGTGGTAGTGTAATTCATTTGAGCACTATTTAAAGTTTTACTTGCATAGTAAATCACATAAGGTTTCTTATCTTTCCTTTGTCCCAAGACAGCACCCACGGCATAATCACTAGCGTCACACATTATTTCAAAAGGTAATGACCAATCAGGAGGTTGAATGACAGGAGCAGAAGTAAGCAAGTTTTTAAGTTTAACAAAGGCTTCCTCACAATGTTCAGTCCATTCAAAAATATTATCCTTTGTTAGAAGGTTACTCAAGGGCTTAGATATTACACTAAAATCTTTGATGAACCTTCTGTAAAAACCAGCATGTCCTAAGAATGATCTAACATCTTTAACAGATTTTGGTGTTGGTAAGTTGGCAATTAACTCGATTTTAGATTTGTCAACCTCAATTCCTTTCGATGAAACAATGTGACCAAGTACAATGCCGTTTGTTACCATAAAGTGACATTTTTCCCAATTCAGTACAAGATTCTTCTCTTCACACCTGCTCAAAACCTTTTCTAAGTTAGTCAAACAATCATCAAATGAATCACCAAAAACAGAAAAATCATCCATAAAAATTTCAAGAAAACGTTCAACCATATCACTGAATATGCTAAGCATGCATCTTTGAAACGTGGCTGGTGCATTACATAATCCAAAAGGCATCCTTCGATATGCAAAAGTACCAAATGGACATGTGAAAGTAGTCTTCTCTTGATCTTCCAATGCAATTTCAATTTGATTGTAACCTGAATAACCATCTAGGAAACAATAAAATTCATGACCTGCAACTCTTTCTAGGATTTGGTCCATGAAAGGTAAAGGGAAATGATCTTTTCTAGTCATTGAATTAAGTTTCCTATAGTCAATGCACATGCGCCAACCCGTAACAGTCCTAGTTGGAATTAACTCATTTTTCTCATTTGTTATCACAGTGACTCCAGACTTTTTGGGTACAACTTGGGTAGGACTTACCCATTTGCTGTCAGAAATAGGATAAATGATTCCATTATCTAGAAGCTTAATGACTTCATTTTTCACTACTTCTTTCATATTAGGATTAAGCCTTCGTTGCATTTCTCTAGAGGGTTTAGCATTTTCCTCCAAATAAATCCTGTGTGTGCAAATCAAAGGGCTAATTCCTTTTATGTCAGCTATGGTCCATCCTAATGCATTTTTGTGCATTTTCAGAGTCTGTAATAACTTACTTCTTGATGCGCATTAAGTTTGGAAGAGATTATTACCGGAAAAGTTTCATTTTCTCCCAAAAATGAGTATTTGAGATTAAATGGTAACGGCTTCAATTCAGGTTTTGGTGGTTGAACACTTGAAGGTATGGGCTCAATTGATCGTGGTGGCAATTCTTCAATTTGTGGTCTCCAATTGCATGCCTTTGATTCCTGAAAGTAGACCATTTGCAAATCATCAGATTCATCAATCTCAGTTTCACTAGAAGTGGTTTGAAATTGATCATGAACTAATTTTTCAATAAAGTCCACTTCCTGTAAATCATTATCATCTCCAGGTTGCTTGTAAATGTTGAAAATATTCATCTCCAATGTCATGTTTCCAAATGATAGCTTCATCAGTCCATTCCTACAATTAATCAATGCATTAGAAGTGGCAAGAAATGGACGTCCTAAAATGACAGGAATTGAATTACATGCTTCAACAGGTTGCGTGTCCAAGACAACAAAATCCACAGGATAAATGAATTTATCAACTTGTACCAACACATCTTCAATTATTCCTCTAGGCACTTTTACAGATCTATCGGCGAGTAAAAGAGTTACAGAGGTTGGTTTTAACTCACCTAGATTGAGACTTGAAAAACTGAATATGGAAGTAAATTCACACTAGCTCCAAGATCAAGTAAGGCTCTTTCAATTTTATGTTCTCCAATAAAGCAAGAAATTGTAGGACAACCAGGGTCTTTATATTTCAAAGCATTATTGTTCTGAAGAATGGCACTTACTTGTTCGGCTAAAAATGCTTTCTTTTTCACATTCAATTTTCTCTTCACAGTGCACAGATCTTTCAAAAATTTAGCATAGGAAGGAACCTGTTTAATAGCATCCAACAAAGGTATATTGATCCTTACCTGTTTGAAAATTTCAAAGATTTCAGAGTTGTGACTACTTTCCTTTGTTTGGTCATGGCATGAGGAAATGGAAGTGCTGGCGGGGAATCAGCCTTTTCTTTGCAATGTTCAGGTTCAACCCCTTCCTTACCCTCAGAGATAGACTCATCATCTTTCTCACAAGGTTCAAGAATGGTTTTTCAATAACCTTACCACTACGAAGAGTGATGACTGATTTGACTTGATCCATGTGTTGGCTTCCAGAACTACTTGCATTTGCATTGTATTGCCCCTTTGGATTTTGCTGTGGTTGAGAAGGAAACTTACCTTTCTCTTGGAAACTGAGAGCAGATGTTAATTTTGCAAGAGCATCTTTAAAATCGGTCATGCTTTGAGCAAGTTGAGTGTTGATTGTCTCCTGCTTTTCAATGAATGCATGCAATGTTTCCTCAAAATTTCTTCTAGGAGGTGGAGCATAAGGAGGTGCATATCCATGAGAATTTTGGAAATTATGGTGTGCTTGAAACGGTGGCTGTGAAGTTTGTGCATTGTTGCTATCACTCTTCCAACTAAATTTGGGTGATTTCTCCAACCAGGGTTATATGTTTGTGAGTATGGGTTATGGTTGGGTCTTTGGAAACTGTTTAAAGCATGGGCTTGTTCATGGAGGCATTCCTTGAAAGAAGGCAAAGTTGGACAATCATTGTTGCATGTCATTGTTTCACAGATTTGACACACAATGTCTTGAACAGATTTTAATTGACCACTCTTTTTTAATTCTAGTGCCTCGACTTTTCTAGCTAAAGATGCAAACTTGGCTTGGAGGTCATGATCTTCCCTAAGGTTGTGCATACCCCACTAGATGTATGAGGTTGAGTTTTACTGGTGCCTCATAAGTACCTGTGGTGTCCCAATTTTGAGCATTTTCAGCTAGCAAGTCTAGGTACTCCATTGCTTCATTAGGGTCTTTATCTTCAAAAGTTCCATTGCACATCAATTCAACCATTTGCCTATCTCTAGGTGTTAAACCTCATAAAAATGTGAAACCAATCTCCATGTTTCAAAACCATGATGTGGGCAAGTATTAAGCAAATCTCGATACCTATCCCAACATTGGTAAAATGTTTCTCCTGGCTTTTGAGTGAAAGTGATGATTTGTCTTTTGAAAGAGTTTGTTCTGTGAGATGGAAAAAACTTCTTTAAAAATTGTTGTTGCATATCATCCCAAGCACGAATGGATCCTGGTCTCAAATTTTGTAGCCATGTTTTAGCTTTATCTTTTAATGAAAAAGGAAAAAGCTTTAATCGAATGGTGTTCATGCTACAATTTGAGTCATTATAGGTATTACAGACCTCCTCAAATTCCCTTAAATGCAAGTATGGATTTTCTAAGTCTAAGCCATGAAAAGATGGTAAAAGTTGAATAATGCCTGGCTTAAAATTAAAATGAGATGCATCAGGAGGGAAAACTATGCATGAGGGTGCACTTGTTCTTGTGGGATTCATGTGGTCTCTAAGTGTTCTCATACGGTTATTCTCATTATTCTCATTATGAAGTGATTGATTATCTTCTTCGGCCATATTTTCTGAAAATGATGAGGATACCCTACAAAGTCTACCACTTAATGTACGTGACCAAACTCTCATGCACGTGTAAGAAGAGAATAAAAGCAAGAAAAGAAAAAGAAAAAAAAAAAAACAAAAGCAAAAATAGATAAAGAAAAGTGAAAAGAGAAAATAAATTAAATATTATAATTTATACAAGAATTTACCTCCCCGGCAACGGCGCCAAAAACTTGACACGACCAAAAGCTTGATGTCTCTTCCCAAGTGCAGGAGTGTCGAAGTAATAAATAACCCGGCAAGACCGGGGTCGAACCACAGAGAGGTTAATTGTATAAATTATAAATAACAAGACAACAACAACAACAACAACAATAATAATACTCAGTACGTGGCGTTGTTATACCTGAGAATGATCTAAAGATCGGGTCACAGGTTTCCAGCCTATATACTGACTTTATGAAAAGATCAAAGATATATATTATATATAAAACAGAATGTAAATAATAATAATAATAATAATATATAATAATAATAAAATAATAATAATAATAGTAATAAAGAGAGCTTTGAGAGGTAAGGTTGATGTAAGGATTAAACAATGAGAACAACAAATGTCAAGATATGGGCGGAACACTAAATAGTGTCTGGGCTGTAGGACAACTTCGGACTTCTTCGTTGTTCCTATAATTGGACTTGAAAACGGCCTTCTTAGATCTTGGTGTTCAAATGACAGTTGTAGGCCTATGTTTTACCTTTCCATCCATATAAAATGGACCTAAATCCGAGATCTAGAGCTCCAGATATGATCCAATTACCGAGCAATGTTCCGGTTTGGACTGCACCGACATCTCTTTTCTAAGTTTGGCCATCTCTATGTCCTTTAACTTTCAATGCTTAAACTCATCAATCAATCCTTTTATTTATGTGATAGTCCTGCATTTAAAATGAGCATTTACCATAAATTAAGGTATCTTATAATATCAAACTTGTTATTATAAAACATGCTTTAGTTAAGGAGTTATTGATACTTCAAGTGCAAAATGATGATATAAAACCTTCATAAACATGCACTTTTAAGTACTAATCAATTACAAAAAATATAACGAGAGAGAGCAAGAGCAAGTTCTTGATTTGAACAACCAAGCCCCCAAGTGCATGGAAAATGCCTCCTTTTATAGGCCAAAATTTGAAACTATTGATTTGATGACTAATTGTTGAGTGGGTGGCTAACTCTTGACTTGGTGAAAATCCTTATCTTTTTGTTTGAATAAAACATCATTGCTAGCATCAGAACTGGAACCACCTGTACTCATGAAAGTTATAGGAAATTGTCATATCTTTCTAGGAAAAAAAAATTATGGTCATTTGGACTTCTAGAACTTGAGATATGACCCAATTACCGAACAGTGTTCTAGTTTGGACTACACTAACATCTCTTTTCTAAGTTTGGCCCTCTCTTTGTCCTTTCAATTTCAATACTTAAACTCATCAATCAATCCTTTAATTTATGTGATAGGCCTGCATTTAAGATGAACATTTATCATAAATTAAAGGCATTCTTATATTATTAGGTATGTTATTATAAAACATGCTTTAGTTAAGGAGTTATTGATACTTCAAGTGCAAAATGATGATATAAAACCTTGATAAAAATGCACTTTAAGTATTAATCACATCCCTAGCATGACTAATGGCATGCCTCAATGGATGACCGAGATGAATAAATGATAGCTTCGTCTAATGGCATCTTAAGTAGATGATTAATGGCGTCCTTAGAAAATGACCTAGATGAATAAATGATTAGCTTACCTAATGGCATGGTAAGTGGATGACTAATGGCATCCTAATTGGATGAACGGGATGAACAAGTGATTAGTTTCGGCTAATGGCATCCTAAATGGATGACTAATGGCATCCTTAGAGGAAGACCTAGATGAATAAATGATATAAATATTAGTTTTAGCTAATGGCATTCTAAGTGGATGACATGGATGAACAGATGATTAGCTTCGACTAATGACATCCTAAAAGGATGACCAGGATGAAATAAATGATATAAATTATTAGTTTTAGCTAAAGGAATCCGAAGTGGATGACTGGGATGAACAAATAATTTCCTTCGGTTAATGGTATCCTAAGTGGATGATTGGAATGAACAAGTGATTAGCTTCTGCTAATGGTATCCTAAGAGGATGATGAGATGAATAAATGATTAGCTTCGGCTAATGGCATCCTAAGTGGATGACCGGGATGAACAAGTGATTAGCTTCGCTAATGGAATCCTAAGTGGATGATCGGGATGAAGAAATGATTAGCTTTAACTAATGGCAACCTTAGTGGAAGACTAATGGCATCCTTAGAGGATGACTGGGATGAATAAATGATTAGCTTTGGCCAATGACATCCTCAAAGGATGACTGGGATGAATAAATGATATAAATGATTAGCTTCAGCTAATGGCATCCAAAGTGGATGACCGGGATGAACAAATGATTAGCTTCGGTTAATGGCATTCTAAGTGGATGATCAGGATGAACAAGTGATTAGCTTGTGCTAATGGTATCCTACGAGGATGACCAAGTGAATAAATGATTAGCTTCGGCTAATGATATCTTAAGTGGATGACCAGGATTAACAAGTGATTAGCTTTGGCTAATGACATCCTAAGTGGATGATCGAGATGAACAAGTGATTAGCTTCTGCTAATGGTATCCTAGGAGGATGATCGAGATGAAAACATGATTAGCTTCGGCCAATGACATCCTCAAAGGATGACTGGGATGAATAAATGATATAAATGATTAGCTTCAGCTAATGGCATCCAAAGTGGTTGACTGGATGAACAAATGATTAGCTTCGGCTAATGGCATTCTAAGTGGATGCCTAGGATGAACAAGTGATTAGCTTCGACTAATGACATCCTAAGTACATGACTAATGGCATCTTTAGAGGATGACCAGGATGAATAAATGATTAGCTTCGGCTAATGGTATCCTATGTAGATAACTAGGATGAACAAATGATTAGTTTCAACTGATGACATCCTCAAAGGATAACTTGGATGAATAATTGATATAAATGATTAGCTTCAGTTGATGCCATCCAAAGTGGATGATCGGGATGAACAAATGATTATCTTCGGTAAATGGCATCCCAATTGGATGATTGGGATGAACAAGTGATTAGCTTCTTCTAATGGTATCCTTAGAGCATGACCTGGATGAATAAATGATTTGCTTCGGCTAATGGCATCGTAAGTGAATGACTAATGGCATCCTTAGAGGAAGACTTGGATGAATAAATATTATAAATGATTAACTTCGGCTAATGGCATTTTGAGTAGATGATTGGGATGAACAAATGATGAGCTTCAGCTAATGACATCCTCAAAGGATGACTAGGATGAATAAATGATATAAATGATTAGCTTCAGCTAATGGCATCCAAAGTGGATGACTATGATGAAAAAATGATATAACTGATTAGCTTCAGCCAATAGCATCCTAAATGGATAACTGATTAGTACTTAAAAGTGCATGTTTATCAAGGTTTTATATCATCATTTTGCACTTGAAGTATCAATAACTCCTTAACTAAAGCATGTTTTATAATAACAAGTCTGATACTATAAGATACCTTAATAAATGGTAAATGTTCATCTTAAATGCAGGCCTATCACATAAATCAAAGGATTAATTGATGAATTCAACTACTGAAATTGTGAAGATAAAAAGAGGGTAAAGCTTAGAAAAGAGATGTTGGTGCAGTCCAAACTGGAACACTGTTCGGTAATTGGGTCATATCTCGAGTTCTAGATGTCCAAATGACCTCAATGTTTTGGAAAAATTCGGTAAGACATAGGCCTACAACTTTCATGTGGAGTCCAAGATTTAAAAATGTCGTTTTCAAGTCCCAATTATATCAACAACGGAGAAGTCCGAATCTGTCCTGCAGCCCGGACACTGTTCAGTGTTCAACCCATATCTTGAGTTCTAGAAGTCCAAATGACCTTAATGTTTTTCCTGGAAAGCTGAGACAATTTCCTAGAACTTTCATGAGTAGATGGTTCCAATTCTGACGTTAGCAATGACGTTTTGTTTAGGCAAGAAGATGAGGATTGTTACCAAGTCAAGATGTGGCCACCACTCAACATTTAGTACAACAAATACTTGATACTTGATTTGTTTTTAACATAAGTTATCACCATTAATACCTGATAATATTTACAAGTATTGGCATTACTCGAACAAGATAATTAATGTAATCATGTAACAATTATAATCTGATTGGAACCTCTTTTGTGTGTGGTTTCCAGTTGAGTAATAAGAGTTTATAAATATACTTGTTTGGAGTACCATTAGTGGATCCTCTAACCTTGATATTTGTTTTATTATTGTTTAATCCTCACATTAATATTACATCTCAAAGTCCTTTTTATTATTACCATTACTATTATTAATATCATTACTACTACTACTACTACTACTATTAGTATTATTGTTATCTTTATTATTACTACTAATTATTATTGTTGTTGTTATTGTTGTTGTTGTTGTGTTGTTTCTATTTATAATTTATATAGTTAACCTTCCTGTGGCTCAACCTAGTCTTGTTGGGTTATTTATTACTTCGACACTCCTGCACTTGGGAGAAGACATCAATCTTTTGGTCATGTCAAGTTTTTGGCGCCGTTTCCGAAGAGGTAAATTCTTGTATAATCTATAATATTTATTTTATTTTTTCTTTCACTTTTTCATTTCTAACTTTTATTTCTTTTCTTCTCTTTCATTTCTTTCTTTTATTCTCTTCTTACACGTGCATGAGAGTTTGGTCACGTACATTAAGTGATAGACTTTGTACGATATCCTTATCATTTTCAGAAAATATGGCCGAAGAAGATAATCAATCGCTTCATAATGAGAATAACCGTATGAGAACACTTGGAGACTACATGAATCCCACAAGAACAAGTGCACCCTCATGCATAGTTTTCCCTCCTGATGCATCCCATTTTAATTTTAAGCCAGACATTATTCAACTTTTATCTTCTTTTCATTGCTTAGACCTAAAAATCCATATCTGCATTTAAGGGAATTTGAGAAGGTCTGTAATACCTATAATGACTCAAATTATAGCTTGAACACCATTAGATTAAAGCTTTTTCCTTTTTCATTAAAAGATAAAGCTAAAACATGGCTACAAAATTTAAGACCAGCATGTATTTGTGCTTGGGATGAAATGCAACAACAATTTTTAAAGAAGTTTTTCCATCTTACAGAACAAACTCTTTCAAAAGACAAATCATCACTTTCACTTAAAAGCCAGGAAAAACATTTTACCAATGTTGGGATAGGTATCAAGACTGCTTAATACTTGCCCTCATCATGGTTTTGAAACATGGAGATTGGTTTCATATTTTGATGAAGGTAACACTAGAGATAGGCAAATGGTTAAATTGATGTGCATGGAACTTTTGAAGATAAAGACCTAATGAAGCAATGAAGTACCTAGAGTTGCTAGCCAAAAATGCTCAAAATTAGGACACCACATGTCCTTATGAGGCACCAAGTAAAACCCAACCTCATACATCTAGTGGAGGTATGCATAACCTTAGGAAAAATCATGACCTCCAAGCCAAGTTTGCATCTTTAGCTAGAAAAGTTGACGCACTTGAATTGAAAAAGAGTGGTCAATTAAAATATGTTCAAGACATTTGTGTCAAATCTGTGAAACCAATGAACATGCAACCAATGGTTGGCGCATGTGCATTGACTATAGGAAACTTAATTCAATGACTAGAAAAGATCATTTCCCTTTACCTTCATGGATTAAATCCTAAAAAGAGTTGCAGGTCATGAATTTTATTGTTTCCTAGATGGCTATTCATGTTACAATCAAATTGAAATTGCATTGGAAGATCAAGAGAAGACTACTTTCATATGTCCATTTGGTACTTTTGCATATCGAAGGATGCCTTTTGGATTATGTAATGCACCAGCCACGTTTCAAAGATGCATGCTAACATATTCAATGATATGGTTGAACGTTTTCTTGAGATTTTTATGGATGATTTTCTGTTTTTGGTGATTCATTTAATGATTGTTTGACTAACTTAAAAAAGGTTTTAAGCAGGTGTGAAGAGAGGAATATTGTACTGAATTGGGAAAAATGTCACTTTATGGTAACAAACGCATTGTACTTGGTCACATTGTTTCATCGAAAGGAATTGAGGTTGACAAATCTAAAATCGAGTTAATTGCCAACTTACCAACACAAAATCTATTAAAAATGTTAGATCATTCTTAGGACATGTTGGTTTTTACAGAAGGTTCATCAAAGATTTTAGTGTAATATCTAAGCCCTTAAGTAACCTTCTAACAAAGGATAATATTTTTGAATGAACTGAACATTGTGAAGAAAGCCTTTGTTAAACTTAAAACTTGCTTACTTCTATTCCTGTCATTCAACCTCCTGATTGGTTATTACCTTTTGAAATAACATGACGCTAGTGATTATGCAGCCTTGGTATAGCTGAGAGAAAGATTCATTTAGTGTATGGGGGAGGCAACCTTAGTTTAATGGGGGGGGTGTGTCAATGGATGTTTTTTAGGAGGAAGTCAAGTTTTGGGGGTTGTCCCCAAAGCTTTAGTAAATGAGGACATCATTATGAAACCTTGTCTTTTGGTTTTATTAATAGCATATTATTTGTTTTGTTACTTTTATATTTGTTTAAGTGTGCTTCAGTTTGTCATTATTCGCTGTTTCAGGTGATGTTTTCTATACTCTATCTTTCTACTTAGGACATTTAAGGATTGATATGGTTCAGCCCTATGATACGACCCATGTAGGGTCAGATTCAGATTTTTGTGTAAAAACCGCAACAATCCAGGGTTACGGCAATAGTCATAATTCTCAATCCGACCGTTGGATCGGGCTAATATTTTATATGGACTCTCCAAACATGTTTTACTACCTTGGGTTACAAATTCAGGTCAATCGGAGTTTGGGAAGAAACCGCAATACTAGTCAATAGAGGTCGTACGAATTTTGTTATTTACTTCCATTTGACTTGTGGACTTCCTATTTAATTAGGATTTTTTTCCTACAAGGATGTGGCAGCTGGCTTTGGGAATTTCCTAGTTCCACAAGGATCTTTAATGAGCTGCAATATAATCTACAAGTGTGGCAGTGATTTATTAATCTTTAATTAGTCTATATATATATATATAAAAACAAACAAAAAGAGAGTTAAAGACGGATTAGTTGAAATTTGAAGGATCATTCAATTTTTGCCGTAGAAAACACAACTCTTGGTGAACATAACCAAATCACCTCAAAATCAATTTAAACTTCATA
Source organism: Populus tremula (assembly GCA_964019445.1). Classification (NCBI taxonomy): domain Eukaryota; kingdom Viridiplantae; phylum Streptophyta; class Magnoliopsida; order Malpighiales; family Salicaceae; genus Populus; species Populus tremula. The sequence continues at coordinate 18,005 of CAXHTJ010001040.1, forward strand.
TTTAGTCTATTGGGGGTGAGATTGCATCATATGTAAAATTTGGGCTTATTCTGATATTGTTTTCTTAAGGTTTTAATTCGAGGTTCAATTATGCCGTAGAAACACTACTATCAGTGAACCATAAGCAAACCACCTTAGAATCAATTGAAACTTCATATTATGTGTATTGGGGATGAGATCACACCATATATTAAATTTGGTCATATTTTGATATCGGCTTCTGGAGGTTTTAATTGGAGGTTCAATGCTGCCGCAAACTTATCATACAAGGAGTTTGGGTACCTAGAAATACGAGAAGGACCTATAAATTGAGTTTTGGTGTTTTCATAGTATTTTAATACTACATATTAAATTTGAGGTCATTTGGATATCGGATTCTTTAGGTTCCTGAACTGGGTCTTGTTTTGTCGTAACGGGTTTGTTTGGTGTTATCTTTCAAAACTTGTTTTGCTTCTGTTGATTTCGTTGTTGCCATTATACAATCATCATATTTTGATATTTGGCTGTTGTTTGAGTCATTTTCATCACTTTCGCATTTGTTTGTTTTTTCCGATAAGTTCTGGTCCAAACAAAAGTCAGATTCGTAATGTCGAATCTAAATCAGTGTTCTTCTTGTTACAAACTCTATTCTTTTCATCGTCTTCTTGTTTTTCCCCCCTATCTGTGTCATGTATTCACCAAGGGAGAGGGAACAGAGGAGGATTGTAGATCAATGATGCGAAAAACTAAGCCATGGTTTGGGGGTTTTAGAACGAGAAGTTGATAAGTGTAGAAGATTATTCTATGATCTTAAAGCTTCATGGAAAAAGAGGTACAACACCAAAAGGATGAAAGACAAAGGAGAGTTGTTGTGGTTATCATTCAAAAGTATGTACGCAAGTGGTTAGTACGGCGTGCTTATTTGAAATTCTTGTCAGTCACTACTTCTATACAGTGTTGTTGGAGAAAGGTGTTAGCAATAAGGGGATTTCGAAGGCTTAAATAAGAGGTTACTGCAGTTGCTATTCAAGATTCGAGGGCAAATCTTCTTGAAGAGGGAGGGAATGATACGGTTTAGCCCTATGATACGACCCAAGTAAGGTCAGATTCAAATTTTGGCGTAAAAAGCGCAACAATCCAGGTTTACGGCAATAGTCATAATTCTCCATCCGACCGTTGGATCAGGCTAATATTTTACGTGGACTCTCTAAACATGTTTTACTACCTTGGGTTACAAATTTAGGTCAATCAGAGTATTGGAAGGAAACGCAATACTGGTCAACAAAGGTTGTACGAATTTTGTTATTTACTTCCATTTGACTTGTGGACTTCCTATTTGGTTAGGATTCTTTTCCTACAAGGATGTGGCAGCTGGTTTTGGGAATTTTCTAGTTCCACAAGGATCTTTAATGAGCTGCAATATAATCTTCAAGTGTGGCAGTGATTCATTAATGTGTCAGAATCCTTTTCTTATAAGGATTCCTTGTTCATCCTAGCTACACAAGGAAAGAAGGGCTGGTGGTATTTAATGACAGATTAGTTATTTTTATTATTATTTTTTTTTTTTTTTGGTAAGCTGACTTATGTATTAAAAGAAAATGATACAAAGAATATAATGGGCATACCCAAGATTTACAATGTGAACAGAAACGAAAACCAACAAATGGCTACAGGCTAGCCACATAACAAAACAAAAACTTAGACCAACTAGATATGCTAGGGGTACAAAAACAACCAGCTAAACATCAAATTAAGAGTCCATGTTATTGACCCTCCAAAGTCTTTGGATCCTTATGTTTTCATCTGTTTGTTGAACATTCCTCATCAAAACAAGCTTATCGCGAATGAGACATTCGATTTGATCAAAAACCAAATTCGAAGCTTTAGACACATCTGCAAAGATCCTTGCCTTCCGTTCTAACCAGATACAATACACTGTAGCTGCGAAACCCAGTTTACAAGAAAAGTTGACGAAACTTTTGCCATGCCAAGAGACAGTGGCCAATCGAATCCATTCATCCAAGCTTTTTGTCATTCTTGGAATGTCGCATCTGTCACAAACATTCCACCATAATGCTTTCGTAAAGGAGCATTCAAAAGAACAAGTGGTTGTGATCTTCATTATTGCGGAGACAAAGTGAGCACCTATTGGGACCATGAATACCAAACCGATGAAGTCTATCCTGCGTTGAGAGTTTCCGTTGGATAGCCACCCAAAGAAGAAATGCATGTCTTGGGACAGCATTCTTGAACCACACGATGTCATGCCAATCAACCATCTGATGATGAATTCTTTAATGTTTGGGCTTAATTAAAACTTTGTTTTGAGCTAGGGTCCAAAACTTGTTTGGATCACACGAGGTTCACATCAGTTGGTATCAAAGCTAGGCTCCGAAACAAGGTCATATCATTCTGTTATTTTCGTTTTTTTTAGTGTTCCCTTAAGTTTTTCAGTGTTTGCGTCCATCTTCTTGTTCTTCGTGTCTGCGTCATCTAAGCAAAAAACAAAAGTTTATATTTCATCTTGTTACTGTCTCTAATCATATCAGTATATCAAAAAAAAAAAAGGAGAGAGTTTAAGAGGGATTAGTTGAAATTTGAAGGATCATTCAATTTTACCGTAGAAACACAACTCTTGGTGAACCATAACCAAACCACCTTGGAATCAATTTAAACTTCATATTCAGTTTATTGGGGGTGAGATCGCATCATATGTCAAATTTAGACTTATTATGATATTGTATGCTTGAGGTTTTAAGTCGAGGTTCAATTCTGTCGCAGAAACACTTCTATTAGTGAACCATAATCAAACAAGCTTAGAATCAATTGAAACTTCATATTCTGTGTATTGGGGATGATATTGCACCATATATTAAATTTTGGCTTATTTTGATATCGGCTTCTGGAGGTTTTTAATTGGAGGTTCAATTATGCCGCAAACTGATCATACAAGGAGTTTGGGTACCTAGAAATAAGAGAACGACCTATAAATTGAGTTTTGGTGTTTTCATAGTATTTTAATACTAGATATTATATTCAACGTCATTTGGATATCGGTTTCCTTAGGTTCCTGAATTGGGTCTTGTTTTGTCGTAACGGGGCTGTTTGGTGTTATCTTTCAAAACTTGTTTTGTTTTTGTTGATTTCGTTCCTGCCATTATACTATAATCATATTTTGATATTTGGCTGTTGTTTGAGTCATTTTCATCACTTTCGCATTTGTTTGTTTTTTTCGATAAGTTCTAGTCCTAACAAAAGTGAGATTCGTAATCTTGAATCTAAATCAGTGTTCTTCCTATTATAAACTCTATTCTTTTCGTCGTCTTCTTGGCTTTTTTTTTCCTATCTGTGTCATGTATTCACCAAGAGAGAGGGAACAGAGGAGGATTGTAGATCAACAAAGCGAAAAACTAAGCCATGGTTTGGGGGTTTTAGAACGAGAAGTTGATAAGTGTAGAAGATTATTCTATGATCTTCAAGCTTCATGGGAAAAGAGGTACAGCGCCAAAAGGATGAAAGACAAAGGAGATTTGTTGTGGTTATCATTCAAAAGTATGTACGCAAGTGGTTAGTATGACGTGCTTATTTGAAATTCTTGTTAGTTACTACTTCTATACAGTGTTGTTGGAGAAAGGTGTTAGCAATAAGGGGATTCTGAAGGCTTAAACAAGAGGCTACTGCAGTCGCTATTCAAGGTTCGAGGGCGAATATTCTTAAAGAGGGTGGGAATGATACGGTTCAGCCTTGTGATACGACCCAAGTAAGGTCAAATTCGGATTTTGGCGTAAAAAGCGCAACAGTCCAAGTTTACGGCAAGAGTCATAAGTCTCAATCTGACCGTTGGATCGGGCTAATATTTTATGTGGACTCTCTAAACATGTTTTACTACCTTGGGTTAAAAATTCAGGTCAATCGAATTTCAGAAAGGAACCACAATAGTGGTCAACGGAGGCTTTACGAATTTTGTTATTTACTTCCATTTGACTTGTGGACTTTCTATTTGGTTAAGATTCTTTTCCTACAAGGATGTGGCAGCTTGTTTTGGGAATTTCCTAGTTCCACAAGGATCTTTAATGAGTTGCAATATAATCTACAAGTGTGGCAGTGATTCATTAATGTTTCGGAATCCTTTTCTTATAAGGATTCCTTATTCATCCTAGCTACACAAGGAAAGAAGGGCTGGTGGTATTTAATGACAGATTAGTTATTTTTATTTTTTTCTTTAATGTTTGGGCATAATTAAAACTTTGTTTTGAGTTAGGGTCCAAGGCTTGTTTGGATTAGGTTATGGGCTTTTCAGTTTAGGGTTTTGAGCCAGTTTTGAGTGGACCTTATATAAGTCCACATAAGAGGTCCATTAAGGTTAATTTTTCAAGAACTATTTAAACTCATGTAAGCCACAATTTCAGCAGCTTTGATGAACATTATTCTGAATTTTTCAGTTTTAAGGTGTGAGAGTGATTCTTGCATTCTTCAGTTCTTGAACGAACTGAATCTGACTTATCGAAGATTAACTGGCTTCGTGACGTCATTCTCCTCATTCCAATAGTGTTGGTACCTTGGGGCAGGTTTCCATTGTGTCACAATCCTATCAGACTTATTTCGGTTTTCCGGGATCAGATCTTAATCTTGATTATGGGTTGTGTGACGACGTGATCACGAGGTTCGCATCAGTTGGTATAACCTTGATTCAAACCTTGGAGCTTCAGATATAAGTCTCTGTAATAGTGGTTTGGCACAAATCGTCTCCTCATTAAGACTTTCATCTCCCCTCAAGTCTGAACGGGTCGCTCGCCATTCCTCCTCCTACTAATCACAATCTGATCCTACCAAATCAATGCATTCTCTGTAAACTCAATTATCACCAATTTCACCTTTTTCTGTTCAGAATAGCTATAGAAATCAAAACTCCAATCCACCTTTTTCTGTTCAGAATAGCTATAGAAATCAAAACTCCAATCCACCTTTTTCTCCCACTCCAAATAAGCCTCAAGATCGTTTTTACCTTGAAAGCTAGGAATTTTAAGTTTAATGGTGTCCAAGTCCCCATCCATATCTTCATAAGTGCTCATGCCAAGGAAATTCACATTCCTCCTAGCCCTGTTCGATCCAGACCTGATTCCTTGGCCTGCTGATGCAAAATCATAGTCATCTTCACCCCCATCTGCGTTTTCGTCAACAAACTCTTCAAAATCAGATCTGACATTCCGTGCCGCCATACGGACCATATTTCCCTGGCGATCAGCCCCACTATTCTGTTGCTTTATCAAATTCACCTCATCTTTCATATCCTTGTACGTCCTAGACAACAGCTCAAGTTGCTGGCCTATGGATCGCAATTGGAAAGCTACGTCAGCGTTTTGTGTTGCTGATTCGTTGTTTTCAGACATTCTTTGAAGCTGTAAAATTTGGTTAGTAGCACAAACTATATCCTCACACCTCTCGTGTATCACACAAAACAAAAATCAAGGCTTTTCACTCTATTAAGCTCTCTATGCCTTTTACCTCACAACTTGCTTTCTTTTGGTTCTTTAGGAACTGAAATCAACAAATCAAAGTCAGTAGCTTTCCCAGCGCACTCTAATTATAATTTTCAGACTCAAGAATAAAAAAAATATACTGAAAACAAAGCAAAATGAAACTACGATTACGATTTTACGAGTAGCAATGCAAATCTGTGCGAATTGTGGACGAAACGAAGACACAAAATAAAACAAAAGAGAATATTAGCGAAAAGAATTACTTGACTCCTAGATAACCCAAATATAATAGAAATAAAAAGATTTCATTTAGTAATATAATACTATGAAAACACTTATGTCTGGGCTGATCCGCATCACTTCTTCTCATGGCAGAACATGGATTTAATATTAAGGGCTTTATTTTGTTTTGTTAGCTACAGCCCAAGGCTTGTTTGGGCTTAATTCATACTTTGTTTTAAGCTAGGATCCAAGGCTTGTTTGGATTAAGTTATGGGCTTTTCATTTTAGGGTTTTGGGCCAGTTTTGAGTGGACCTCATATAAGTCCACATAAAGGGTCTATTAGGGTTAACTTTTCAAGAACTATTTAAACTCATATAGGCCAAAATTTTGGCAGCTTTGATGAAGATTATTCTGAATTTTTTCAATTTTAACGTGTGAGAGTGATTCTTGCATTCTTCAGTTCTTGAACGAATTGAATCTGACTTATCGAAGATTAACTGGCTTCGTCGCGTCATTCTACTCATTCCAATAGTGTTGGTGCCTTGGGGTAGGTTTTCATTGTGTCACACTCCTATCAGACCTATTTCGGCTTTCCGGGATCAGATCTCAATCTTGATTGTGGGTTGCGTGACCACGTGATCACAAGGTTCGCATCAAGAAGAGAATGAACTAAAATAGTAAAGAACTGATTGAAGGCTTATTTATAGCCTTCCATGCAGCCTCTTAATCCTAGAAACAAAAGGAAAAAGTAGCCACCATGTTGTTTCCAAGTTGTAGTAGGATTCTTTTGTTTCCTTTGTTGTCCTCATCTCATGGCCCAAATAAGGTTGTATTGGACCACTCTTGCACATGGATAAGATGTACTAGGATCTCCTCTTGATACTCCAATGGACCTTTCAATTCTGACTTGGTGGAAACCTTCAAAACCAATGCATTCAATGTGTCTTTCAATGTCTTTGTCTTGGACCGAGTCATTGGTCCATTTGGAACATGTAGTGGGTCCTTGTTGGTGTTTCTGGGCTGGTCCGCATCATCATTGATCCTCTCAAGGATCTAAAATGGTCTATCTTTTCTTGGTCAAAAACTTCTCTTTGTGCATATGCACCCAAATCCAATCTCCACGGTGAAAGACAACTTGTTTGCACCCTGATAAGATCAACTTAACATCAAGTGTAATCATGCCAACGATCCATTGGAGGTGCCAATTGGACCAATTACAAGAGCTAGGGCGAAGAAGCTTAAAGAAGCATTGAATGGGCTTGTTCATAACATATGGAGCAAAATGGACTAGAGGGGCTTGGAACATTTAAGGAGCATGAAGGACAACCTTTAATTTATCTAATTCAGGTTCAAAAAGAGCCCAACTCATATGGAACAAGGGGCTAATGTGCCCAGCCCAATACCAGCCTTGTTAGGCTTTTTTTTTAATACTACAAGAATAGAAAGTCAACAATTTATTCTCCTAATTAAGTAAGGAAGTTGGCCACATCTTATTCCTAAAGAGGGGAGGATTATTTATTTATCCAATCTAATCAAGGAAATCCAAGCTAATCAAGGATATCAAAGGGGGCAGCAACATAAATTTTCCAAATCAGATTCCTCCTAGTTTATTTGGGACTTTTTATGGGTGAAAAATATGATTATAGCATATTTATGATGGTAATTTTTGAAGTATTATTATTATTTATTATTTTCTTCTTACTCTTTGGGTTATTATTAGTTATTTGAGTGATTTGTAATGGGCATCATATAGGTCCACTTAAGGGGAGTCCGTTAGGGTTTCTTAAGTCTAGAGTCAGTATAAATAAAGGCATAATCAAACATGCAAGGTTACATAATTTTCAAATCAATAAACTTCTTTGCTACACTTTTTGTGTGTTGGTGGGATAATCTTCCTTCCTTAGTTCTCTAAAGAACTTAAAACAACTTATCGAAGAACAACTGGCTTCATGGCATCATCTTAATACTTTTCATTTGTGAATCAATATTCATTGGGTAGGGATTTTCCGTTTTTAATAGTGCTGGTGCCTAGGTATAAGTTATCTTTATGTCACATTCCTATCAAACCTGATTTACTTGGCTTTCCGGGAATTGGTGTCTTTGGGTGTGAGTTACGTGACCACGTGATCACGAGGTTTGAATTATTTGGTATTAGAGCTTGTCTCTATTAATCAGGTTATATCCTTATGAAATTTTCATTTCTTGTTGATTCCGCAAAAATTCCTTAGTATCCAATTTCTTCTTCTCGAATTTACAACATATAAAAGAAAATTTGTTATTTCATTTTGTTATTATTCAAAATATATCAGTAGCATAAAAATAAAGAAAGAGAAAAGAGAAAAGCAAAAAAAAATTTCGTTCAAAAAGGCGTTTATTGGTTTTTGTCATAGAAAACTAAACAAGAGAAAATTGGATCAAATCAACTTAGAATTAGATCAAATTTGATACTATGATTACTGGGGTCCTAATCGCACCACATATTAAGTTTGGGGTCAATTGGATATCTTTTGCTTTGGTTTTCAATTTCGGGTCTAATAAGGTATAACTCATAACGTTTTTGCGTCAGTATATCATACCTTATTTTAAATTTCTCAAACTTTATATTCTATCTATTTGGGTTGATATAACACTGTGTCTGAAAGGTCAGCTCAATTGGACATGATTTACTTTAGGCTCTAGATTCGGACCTAACTAGTTGTAAACGAGTCTGTTTTGCGTCAACTTTTAAAATTCGCTTTCCTTATGTTGTTTTCATTTCTTGCAGTATATTCAACATATCCAACATATTTGGGTGTTGTTTTATCATTTTGCATATTTCATTTCTTTTTTTATTTGAGTCTTCAGTTTCGTTCATATTTTGGATAGATTCGTTTGCTACTCGCGAGACTATCATCACAAAAACAAAAAACAAAACATTCTCTCTCTCCTCGCTCTCTCTCCCTCTCTCTCTCTCATCTGTATTGTCTTTGATCTCCTTGGTTCACTGTTGGATCGTCATCACTTTTTAGTATGTTGTCCTCCAGAACATACTCTACATCTTGACCGAACGGATCATCATTCCAATCAATGAACTGTGAGATACAGGCCTTGTAATTCTGGGGTTGTTGAAGCTCGATCTCTTTGGTTCACCGTTGGATCATCACCATATTTGAGTATGGTGTCCATCAGAACATGCTTTATATCTTGACCGAAGGGATCGTCGTTTCAATCAATGAACTGAGAGATACTAGCCTCGTAATTCTTTGAGATAAGGTGAGTAGCTGCATCTTTTTCAGTGGGTTTTCTTTCTGGATTTCCAATACCAGCTATAAACATGATAATCTCTCATTAGAGCTTTGCTCTCTCTAATATTTGTCTATTGCCATAATGTCTTTATGTTTTGGTGTGGAATTTGTTCCAATGGTTAGCTGTAACATTAAACAACACAATGAAGTTAAGTCTGGACATACCTTAAGATTATAGCTAAAAGATATGTTGAATAGTCATTGTATGAAGATTTCTCAGTTTTCTAGTGACCATCAAGCTGATTCTGAAGCTAGCATATAGAAATCCTCTACTCTCCAGGCTCCTCATGTTGTTTCAGAAATGAATCATGTGCTGGGTTCTGAAGTTGATGAATTGAAGGTAGGGTCTCAGCAACAAGAACAACTAAACCTTAAGACCAAACTGAATTTTTTAAATGCTTTGAAAGGGATCTGTTGTTGATGTCAAGGAGGGTAGTAAGAGCATTGATTTTAATCCAGTTCGAAATCTGCATTTTGAATCGCCTGCTATAACTGATGGTCGTATAACAGTAGCTCCTCCGCGTGATGTGTTTGACGATGGCTGTGAACTTTGGAAATCCACCCTAGTTGGTCATTTTGTGGGTTAGAAATTACCATATCCTGTTGTTAATTCGATTGCCAAAAGGATATGGGGCTCCTATGGTCTATCAGAAGTTTCATCTTCGGAAAATGGTTTCTACCTTTTCACTTTTGATTCTGTTGATCGCGCCACTAATGTTCTGGAAAGAGCCCCATGACACATGGCAAACAGACCTTTGGTGCTTAAACGTTGGCAACCAAACATGCAATTTTTGAAAGACGATTTGGTCAGAGTTCTAGTATGGGTTAGGCTGTATAATGTTCCTCTTGAGTATTGGACTATTAAGGGGCTGAGTTGTATAGCGTGCTATTGGGGTTTCCCTTCATGCTGATCATACTACATTATTGCGTAAAAGGCTTAGCTACGCAAGAGTTTGCGTTGAGATAGATGCTTCAAAGACGCTGGTTAAGGAATACGACCTTCGTTGTCCAAATGAGGTATTCGTAACAATCTCAGGTGATTATGAATGGATACAGCCAAGGTGTAATAACTACAACATCTTTGGACACACCACATTAATATGTACTACTAATAAAGTTGCTCATTCTACAGTGGTGGCAGAGGGTGTGAGGAAAGTAGGAGCTGTTACCTCTAAATCTGCGGATAACAAACAGAATCAGTTTCAATGGCAGGTAGTTGTTAAATGAAATAAGGGTTCTGTAAGTGGTGAGAATGGTCTGTGAGCATCTAAAGTGCATAAGAATGAGAATGAGAATGGTTGCTCAACATCTGGGATACATACGTCTGATTGTAATGATCATGTGACATCAGATGTGTGCAATGTTGTTTGCCATGAAGACAAAACTCCCACCTCTCCTCATGTTTTGAGAGACATGGAGCAGGAGGAAGGGGCTACATGTACTACTTTAGATCAAAATTTAGTCGTCTCCAATACAGCTGCTTATGCGACCGTGAACCAGGTTCTCTCTACTATTAGTCCTGAGCTGAATGTTGATGTTGCAACAATGGGAGGTGATATAAATGGAGAACGAAATGAGAAGGAGCCGACATCACTGATCCCGACAAGTCCACAAACTCTAAATTCCACCGATGGGAAAACTGTTAATCAGTCAGCTATTAAGGCTGGCGACTCTCTGGAGAAAAAGAAAAAGGGTTCAAAGAAGAATAAGAAATCTAGTTCCCCGCGGGGTGACACGTTAACGTAACCTTTATGTTGCTGTTTGTACTCCTCTCTATTTTCTTATGATGATTGGATGTTGGAATGTTAGAGGTTTGAATGACCCATAAAGCATTTAGAATTGTGTCGGCTAATCCATCAAGAGATGATGGTTTTTTTTTTTGGTTTGGTTGAAACTCGGGTTAGAGAAAAGAATAAAGATAATATTTCTAATCTTTTTCTGCGTAATTGGTCCTTCTTGTACAATTATGATTTCTCTTCTCGTGGTCATATATGGGTTTGTTGGAATGCTGATGTGGTGAAGGTGGATGTCTGAATGTCAGACCAGGCTATCCATGTTTCTGTCACTATATTAGCTACCAATATCTGTTTTAATACTTCAATCATTTATGGAGACAATAATGCATCCTTACGTGACATTATGGTCTGATATGTGAGTCGTAGTGATGATGGGAGTCAACCCCATGGATTCTTATGGGCGACTTTAATGCTATCCGCAACCGTCAGAAGGTTAGGAGGGTCTCTACGTGGGCTGGTCATATGGACAGTTGGAAACATGTATTCGAGAGCGAAAGTGGATGATCTTCGGTATTCAGGTATGCATTATACTTGGACGAACCAATGTCCTGAGAATATGATTATGCGGAAACTAGATAGAGTGCTTGTGAATGAGAAGTGGAATATGCACTTCCCATTGTCGGAAGCGAGATTCTTGCCTGCTGGTATGTCAGATCATTCTCCCATGGTGGTAAAAGTACTGGCAATGTTCAGAACATAAAGAAACCATTCAGATTCTTCGATATGTGGATGGATCATGACGAGTTCATGCCCTTGGTGAAGAAAGTATGGGATCAGCATTCGGGGGTTGTCCAATGTATCAGTTGTGTTGCAAACTAAGGAAGCTAAAGCAGGAACTTAAACATTTCAATAAGACTCACTTCTCCAATATTTCCGATAGAGTCAAAGATGCAAAAGATCACATGGATAAGGCTCAACAAGCTCTGCATACAGCGCCTGAGAATCCAACATTGCATGCGAGAAAGAGATGTTGTTCGTAACTATGCTTCTACTGTCAGGGCGGAAGAGAGTTTTTTCAAACAAAAGGCAAGGATACAATGGCTTAGCTTGGGGGATCAGAATACTAGCTACTTCCACAAATCAGTAAATGGAAGACAATAAAATAAGCTTCTCTCCGTTACAAGGGAGGATGGGGAAGTCGTTGAAGGACACGAGGCAGTCAAATCAGAAGTAATTGCATACTTCCAGCGTGTGTTGGGAGTGAACAGATGCCTAGGGTCTTGAACGAGGAAGTGATGCAATCGGCAATTAACTGCAAACTGTCTTCGACTCAACACATGAACTAGCACAAGAAGTAACAAGGGAGGAGATTAAGAATGCTATGTTTAGTTTGAAAAACAACAAAGCCCCTGGCCCGGATGGCTTCAACGCAGGTTTCTTCAAAAGAATGTGGCATATAGTGGGGGAAGATGTAATCAAAGCTGTTAGCTCCTTCTTTCAGACTCGTAGAATGCTTAAAGAAATGAATGCTACATCCATTTCCCTTATCCCTAAAGTTGCTAATCCTACGAGGTTGACAGATTTTCGTCCTATATCTTGCTGCAATACAGTATACAAATGCATCGCGAAGATTCTAGCTGGGAGAATGAAAGTTGTTTTGCCGTCCTTAGTAGGTCCGTATCAGACAGCTTTTATCTCTGGACGGAGAATCAGCGACAATATTCTTTTGTCTCAGGAGCTAATGAAAGGCTATCATAAATCTACGGGTCCGGCTCGTTGTGCTATGAAAGTAGATCTGATGAAGGCTTATGACTCGGTTCGGTGGGATTTCGTTGATGCTACGTTAATAAAAATGGGATTCCCTAGAACAGTGGTTGATTGGATCATGGTTGTGTTACATCGTGTCAATTCTCAATCAACGTCAACGGTGAACTTGCAGGTTACTTTCAAGGGGGAGAGGGCTGAGACAAGGTGATCCATTATCTCCATATTTGTTTGTCCTGCATGGAAATCCTGTCAGGGCTGTTCTGCAATATGAGTGCCAATCAAAACTTCAAGTTCCACTGGAGATGCAAGAAGGACAGAATTTCTCATCTTTGCTTTGCCGACGACTTGATGATATTCAGCAAAGGGGATGTACACTCAGTTCGTATGATAAAAATGCACTCATAGAGTTTCAAGATCTATCAGGTCTATATCCAAATCCAAACAAAAGTGACATCTTCTTGAGCGGTTGTTAGGTGCTGAGAGGGAACAGATTATCAGTATTCTTGGGTTTAGAGAGGGGGAGCTTCCTATGAAATATTTGGGAGTGCCTCTTATCTCGTCCAGACTAAAGGCTGTTGATTGTAAGGGCCTCGTGGATCGAATTACCGCTAAAGTACGACATTGGACCTGCAGAACACTCTCTTTCGCAGGGCGAGTACAACTGATTAACTCAGTTTATTCTCCATCCTAGGCATCTCTATTCCTATTACCTGGGCAAGTAGTGAAAAACGTTGAGCAAATTATGAGATCCTTTCTTTGGTCAGGTTCAGATATGAGCACTACTAGGGCTAAAGTGGCTTGGGATCAGGTATGTCTTCCAAAAAGGAGGGGGGGCTAGGCATAAAAAGGATAACAGAATGGAACAAGATTGCCTTGTTGAAACACATTTGGAACTTGTGCAATGACTCGGATGGCTCAATCTGGTCTACTTGGATCAGATCCAATCTCTTGCGAGGTAGGAATTTCTGGACAATCAAGGCGCCAGGAAGCTGCTCTTGGGCTTGGGGAAAGATTCTAAAGCTCAGATCCTTAGCATGGCCGAAGATGAAGCACATTATCGGAGATGGAATGACAACCTCTCTATGGTTTGACAATTGGCATCCTCACAGCCCGCTCGCTGATACTTACGGTGAACGATTCATCTATGATTCAGGTATGGAACACAACGCGAGAGTGAACGTGCTGATTAATAACTTAGAATGGAGAATTCCTATCACTCATGCTATTGGCTGGCACCCCATTATAGAAGCTATTCCTTCCACATCTACTCCTAAGGGGCAAAAGGATGAGATTGTTTGGTTGGATTCGCCAAATCAGAGTTTCTCGGTCAAAGTAGCTTGGGAACAACTAAGAATTCATCATCAGATGGTTGATTGGCATGACATCGTGTGGTTCAAGAATGCTGTCCCAAGACATGCATTTCTTCTTTGGGTGGCTATCCAACGGAAACTCTCAACGCAGGATAGACTTCATCGGTTTGGTATTCATGGTCCCAATAGGTGCTCACTTTGTCTCCGCAATAATGAAGATCACAACCACTTGTTCTTTGAATGCTCCTTTACGAAAGCATTATGGTGGAATGTTTGTGACAGATGCGACATTCCAAGAATGACAAAAAGCTTGGATGAATGGATTCGATTGGCCACTGTCTCTTGGCATGGCAAAAGTTTCGTCAACTTTTCTCGTAAACTGGGTTTCACAGCTACAGTGTATTGTATCTGGCAAGAACGGAACGCAAGGATCTTTGCAGATGTGTCTAAAACTTCGAATTTGGTTTTTGATCAAATCAAATGTATCATTCGTGATAAGCTTGTTTTGATGAGGAACGTTCAACAAACAGATGAAAACATAAGGATCCAAAGACTTTGGAGAGTCAATAACATGGACTCTTAATTTGATGTTTAGCTGGTTGTTTTTGTACCCCTAGCATATCTAGTTGGTCTAAGTTTTTGTTTTGTTATGTGGCTAGCCTGTAGCCATTTGTTGGTTTCATTTCTGTTCACATTGTAAATCTTGGGTATGCCCATTATATTCTTTGTATCATTTTCTTTTAATACATAAGTCAGCTTACCAAAAAAAAGACTATCATCACAATTTTTTTTTTGCTTGTTTTTTGGTTTTTATTGCTTCTTGAGTCATATATACATATTTGTATTGCGCTGCTAAGTTGGTTCTATTTGGTGTTGGTTTTAGTTTCCCAATAACTACAAGAAGGTGAGATGGGAGGTGTAAGGGTGTGAGGATATTAAGAGTGTTTGAGTGAAACATAAGCGACATGAGGATATTTTTTTTACCACTAACTAATTTCTATAGGTACTATCATGTCAGATCAAAACAACACACAACCCCATCCCGAGGGAGAACTTAAAGTTCCAAATGCAAGTCATGACACAGATTATGGAGAGGATGAATTTTGTGTGTGACAAACTTGATATGGTGGAGAAACATGGTAACGAGGCAGGGACAAGCACCCAAGATGTGAGGAAGGTTCGGGCTGAACTGAAAGCAAACAGTGATAGTTGGGTCGAAAGGCCAAGGTGATGGTGGTTTTAAGGATGAGGCCATGGGCCATCGGGAAGGTTTTCAGTAACCTATAAATCAAATGGATTTGGGGAACAGAACTAGGGTTCAATTCAGCCAAAGAGAAAATTTCCGTAGTGTTGGGGGACATGCTAATTTAGATAATGAATCGGATGCTATCAAACATATGGAGCAAAATGGACCTAGAGGGGCTTTGGATATTTAAGGAGCATGAAGGACATCCTTAATTCATCTAATTCATGTCCAAGAAGAGCTCAATTCGTGTGGAACAAGGGGCTGATGTGCCCGGCCGAATACTAGCCTTGTTATGCTTGTTTTTTTCATAATGCTATAACGATAGAAAGTCAGCAATTTATTCTCCTAATTAAGTAAGGAAGTTGGCCCAATCTTATTCCTAAAGAGGTGAGGATTATTTAATGCTTTTTCTAACTTAGGAAGGAAAGTAATTAAATCAGCAATAGAGGAAATTTGTTTTCTTATTTGTTTTAAACAAGGAAATCCAATCTTATCAAGGACATCAAAGGGGGCAGCAACACAAATTTTCCAAATTAGATTTCTCCTAGTTTATTTGAGATTTCTTAAGGGTGACAAATCTGATTATCATATTTATGATGGTAATTTTTGGATTTTTATTATTTTTTATTATTTTCTTCTTAGTTGTTGGGTTATTATTACTTATTTGGTTCAATTGTAAGTGGGCTCCATATATGTCCATTTAAGGGGGGGTCCATTAGGGTTTCTTTAAGGTTAGAGTCAATATAAATAAAGGCATAACCAAACATGTAACGTTACGCAATTTTCAGATCAATAAACTTCTTTGTCGCACTTTTTGTATGTTAGTGGGATAATCTTCCTTCCTTAGTTCTTTAGAGAATTGAAAACGACTTATCAAAGAACAAGTGGCTTCGTGGCATCATCCTAATACTTCTCGTTCGCAAATCAATATTCGTTGGGTGGGTTTTCCATCCGTTTTCAATAGTGATGGTGCCTAGGTATAAGTTATCTTTGTGTCACGCTCCTATCAAACCTGATTTACTTGGTTTTCCAAGAATTGGTGTCTTTGCGTGATCACGAGATTCACATCACGCCTCTTATTTGCTTTGGTTGTATACACATGATTCCTCTTTTCTATTTGTTGTCGTACACTTTCATAGAGTGCTTTCACGATCTATATTTTACGATTACCATCCAAACTAACACTTTCATTAAGGGGCAAAGGAATCACAGCCCTGGGTACAAGGTTTATCTGATGTTTTATTCCCCTCTATGGTTGTAATTGGCTATGAATGTTTTTAGGAAATATATCATCAAACTTTTGCAATAAAAATAATATGATCAAGATCATTAGCATTAAAGTAAGCCTCCTTATACACAAGTAAAATCATCGGCTTGTTAGTATAAAATATAGATTTGATCTCACCCTCTCTTGCATGGAAATTTAGTTGTTTCCTTAATTTTTCCACACAATGATCATCATCCACACTTACTTTCTTCACTCTTAGGGTTTTACCTTCATTCTCAACTGGTTTATATTGATTTAGAATTAGTTGAATCTAATGATTTACTCTCACTATTGTCCTCATATGAATTTTCACACTCCCTAACCTCACATTTCTTTTTCAACTTTAATTGATCATCACACAATTATTTTGGAGATAAAGGTACAAGAGTGATGATTTCACCATCTTTTACAATAGTATATATATTTCTAAATTCATCATGAATAGGCTTCCTATCAAATTGTCATAAACACCTAAAAGTAAATGACTAGCATGTATTAGAACCACATCACACATAACATCATCAGAATATCTACCAATAGTGAAGGAAATCAACACCTGTTTAGTGACTTTCACCTCACCACATTCATTCAACCACTGCAATCTATATGGCTCAGGATGCTTCATAGTATTCAAATTCAATGGAGACTGCAATCTACATTGGCACAACTATCTCCATCAATTATCATACTACATACCTTGTTTTGGATATGACATCTAATGTGAAAGATGTTCCCTTTGTTGATCTACATCATCCTCTTTGACTTGTACATTTAGAACACACCTTATAACCAAGGCCTCCCTCTTAACTGGATATGCAATCTCCACATCAGTACAATCCTCCAAATGTGGCATCTCATCAACATCAGATTTTGTCACTTTCATATTCAATCTCACCATGCTTCATGATCATTGTTCTTTTATTTGGACATTGAGAAGCAATGTGTCCTCTCCCCAAACACTTGAAACATTTTATATCATGATTACACATAGTGTTGCAAACCCTATGATTATATACATGGTCACTTAACCCATAACAAGATTGACAATGAATCCTGAAAAGCTTCCACATATGCTTCCAAGAGTTTGACACGAAACCCATAACCCATAATAATTGATATGGAATCCAGGTATAGTGATTGACAAATCTTTGTTGCGAATTTATACTTCTTTTGCTCATCTCCAGGTATAGTGATGCGGCCAAGCCCAAAAACACTAGCAAGGACCCATTACATGTTCCAAATGGACCAATGACTCGGTCCAAGACAAAGACATTGAAAGATGCATTGAATGCATTGGTTTTGAAGGTTTCCACCAAGTCAGAATTGGAAGGTCCATTGGAGTATCTAGAGGAGACCCTAGTACATCTTATCCATGTGCAAAAGGGGTCCAATACAACCTTATTTGGGCCATGAAGTGAGGACAACAAAGGAAACAAAGGAATCCTACTACAACTTGGAAACAACATGGTGGCTACCTTTTCCTTTTGTTTCTAGGATTAAGGGGCTGCATGGAAGGCTATAAATAAGCCTTCAATCAATTTTGTACTATTTTAGTTCATTCTCTTCTTCTCATGGCAGAACATGGATTTAATATTAGGGGCTTTATTTTATTTTGTTAGCTACAGCCCAAGGCTTGTTTAGGCTTAATTAATACTTTCATTTAAGCTAGGATCCAAGGCTTGTTTGGATTAAGTTATGGGCTTCTCAGATTAGGGTTTTGGGCCAGTTTTGAGTGGACCTCATATAAGTCCATATAAGGGGTCCATTAGGGTTAATTCTTCAGGAACTATTTAAACCCATGTAAGCCATAATTTCGGCAGCTTTAATGATTATTATTCTGAATTTTTCAGTTTTAACGTGTGAGAGTGATTCTTGCATTCTTCAGTTCTTGAACGAACTGAATCTGACTTATCAAAGATTAACTGGCTTCGTGGCGTCATTCTACTCATTCCAATAGTGTTGGTGCCTTGGGGCAGGTTTCCATTATGTCACACTCCTATCAGACCTATTTTGGCTTTCCGGGATCAGATCTGAATCTTGATTATGGGTTGCGAACCACATGATCACGAGGTCAAAGATGGACCTTGGATTATTCTTGATTATTAAACACTAATGGTGTAAGAATAAGTATGGTGTAAACTCAACATGGATCTTAATGTTTAATATTAACATGTCTTATCTTTTTATCTTACTAATTCTTAATACCTTGCTTGTTAAATGGTTAATCTAGATTTGTGTTGTATAACACCTGTTACAACAAATGCTTGGCACTCTCATAGCCTAACCATATGGTATTACCTACATCTGTGCTATGAAAGGAACTTGATTTGTTATTAACATAAGTTAGCATCATGAATTCCTGACAATATTTAAAAGTTTGGTGTTACTTAAATAAGATAATTAATATGATCATGTTAACAATTTATAATGAGTTATTAATGACAAATCATCTGATTGGAACCTCTTTTGTGTATGGTTTCTAGTTGAATAATAAGAGTTTATACTATATTTGTTTGAAATACCATTAGTGGATCCTCTAACCTTGACATTTTGTTTTATCATTGTTTAATCCTTACATTAATCTTCCATCTCAAAGTTCTCATCAACTTCTTTTTTTTATTCTTTATTATTATTGTTGTTGTTGTTGTTGTTGTTGTTGTTGTTGTTGTTTTATTGTTGTCTATAATTTATACAATTAACCTCCCTGTGGTTCGACCCCGGTCTTGCCGAGTTATTTATTACTTCGACACTCCTACACCTGGGAAAAGATATCAATCTTTTAGTCGTGTTAGTGATGATTCAAGATCGAATCCTTTTGAAGAGAGATAAGATGATGAGGACTAGCTCAACACCATGACCAAACACACCATTGACCATTTAGAGGTGTCAAGTGGGCCAATTAAAAGGGTTAGGGAAAGAAGCTTAAAGAAGCATTAAATGGGCTTGTTCATCATGTTTGGGTCAACATGAACTTAGGGGATCAAGTGGCGCAAATGGAGCTTAAAGAGCAGCATTTGATTCATCTAATCTAAGTGCAAGAAAGGCTCGATCCATATACAACATAGGCCTAATGTGTTCGGCTCTATAACAGCCTTGTTTGGGCAAGATTTTCTAATATAACAAGGATTAAAGTCAACACTTATTCTTCTTTTTGTGCAAGGTAAATTCAACCAAATGAGATCCTTAATGAGAGAGGATTCTTTGTATTCAAAAGAAGTTTCCTAATGTACTAAGAAAACTAAAAGGCGACATATTTGTTTTCTATGCTATGGAGGATTATTTAATGATTTGTTATCTAGGAAGGAAACTAATAAAGTCAGCAACTAAAGAGAAATGAATCATTATTTTTGTCGAAGTAAAGTAAAGAAACCAAGCTCTACGAGGAAAAGCTAGAGGCGATAACAAATATTTCCAGGAATTGATTCTCCTAGTCTATTTAGAATTTCTAAAGTCAACAACTGATCCTAGAGCTACAAGAAATGATTACTTGGCTAATGAGACTATTTAGGCTAGAAAATAAGACTCTTTTATGTTATTTTATTTGTTATTTGCAGTATAATGCTTTAGACCTTTATTTTAATTTTTTTTTTCATGTCTTGGATTTGCATAATTAAGGGTTTGGGTCTGATTATAACAAGTCCTTATACAAGTCCACATCTCGGGTATTGTAGGGTTTAGCTTAGGTTATTACACATAAAAACATCTTTGTAACTTACATTTCAGTTTCATGTTTTTTTTCTTAACAATAATTCAGATTGTTTCATCTCTCTTTGTGAATGTGTGAGGATGAGTTTTCTTTTCTACTTTGGTCCTCTAACAAATTAAATCGACTTATTAAAAAACAATTGTCTTCGTCGTGTCATCCTTTACTTCTCGGTTACGAATTGCTATTCGTTGGGTGGGGGTTTTAAATTTCAATAGTTTTGGTGCTTATGTTCAAAGTAATCTATGTGTCACACTTTTGAACTTGATTTCTTGACTTACCAGGAGTTGTATCGTTTACATGTAGGTTACGTGACCAAGTGCTTACGGGGTTTGCATCATTAAGTTATTTTGAGAATTGTGCTTTGTAATTTTTTTTATTTTCTTTTTGTTTGGTTATATATTGGTCTCATGGATTTAATTTTTTATTTTTATTTTTGAATTTAACCTTTAACATTAGATTTGTTGAAAATAGAGCTTTGAATGTTTTTATTTTCTATCTATGAATTTTTCCCAATCTAGTGAACCATGTCACATGTTTAAATTAACCTGAGTTGACTCGGGTCATTTTGTTTTGCCACCTTATCCAATTAATTTTTTTTTTCAGTTTCATCTTTCAACATTCACTCAGTTAGAAATTGGGCTTCACAATTGTTCTTAATTTTTTTTCTATGAGATTATCTTGATCTTATGACAAAGGTTGCGGGTTTGGTAGGTTGACTCAAGTTGTCACTATTCATTTTTTTTTGTTCTTTTTTCATTGAATATTTTTTTAATTGGGTTTCATAATTTTTTTTTCTATGGGATTATCCTAATCTCATGACCTAGGTTGCGAATTTAGTTGATTGACTAGAGTTGACTAGAGTTTTGGGTCTTTTTTTAATTGAATATTTTGTTTTCAATTTCACCCTTCAACAACTCAATCTTATTTTTTTATTTAGTTTTTTTAAAAAAAATTCATCATTAAATGTTAGGTTAAGGAATATTGTTTCGTAATTTATTTTTTAATTTGCTTTATTTGGAGTTATTCTAGTCTAATGGATTTAGTTTTTTTTTTTCTTCTCGATTTCAACTTTCAACATTGGATCTGTTAAAAATTGAGCTTCAAAATTGTTCTTATTTGCTTTTTGTGATTTAATATGTTAGTTCGAGTTGACTTGAGGTTTCTAGGTTATTTGTTTTATTTCATCATTAAACACCGAGTTGATGAAGATTGAGCTTTGTAATTTTATTTATTTATTTGCTTTCTATAGAGTTATCCCGATCTATTTGCTTTCTATAGGTTATTAGTTTTTTTTTCCTCTCGATTTCAACTTTCAACATTGGATCTGTTAAAAATGGAGCTTTAAAATTGTTCTTATTTGCTTTTTGTGATTTAATATGTTAGTTCGAGTTGACTTGAGGTTTCTAGGTTATTTGTTTTATTTCATCTCAACACCGAGTTGATGAAGATTGAGCTTTGTAATTTTTTTTATTTCTTTGCTTTCTATAGAGTTATCCCGATCTATTTGCTTTCTATAGGTTATTAGTTTTTTTTCTCCTCTCGATTTCAACTTTCAACATTGGATCTGTTAAAAATGGAGCTTCAAAATTGTTCTTATTTGCTTTTTGTGAGTTAATATGTTAGTTCGAGTTGACTTGAGGTTTCTAGGTTATTTGTTTTATTTCATCATTCAACACTGAGTTGATGAAGATTGAGCTTTGTAATTTTTTTTATTTCTTTGCTTTCTATAGAGTTATCCCGATCTAATAACTTGAATCATAAGTTTAATAAGTTAATCTGAGTTGACTCAAGTAGTTTCTTTTTCTTTTCAAATTTAATATTTTTTAAATTCATCATTCAATATTGAATTTATTAAGAATTGTCCTTTATAATTTATTTTAATTGTTTTTTTTATAGAGTTATCAGAATCTCAAAACTTTATTGCAAATTTAACAAATTAATCAATGTTAATTCAATATCTTCTTAATATTTGAAAAAAAATGTCATTCATTGTCTACATATTAATATTTAAAAAAAATTGTTCAAGATATTTAATGTTTTGTGCTTACAATTAAATTATTATTTTTAGAAAACAAGGCTAGAACTTTTTTTTACATTTTAAAAAAATAATTCGATCACAGTGCAATGCGGTTATATTGGTGATGGAAAACAATGAAAGATGGCTGAAAACTATCAGATGAATCCAGCTTCCCATGAGTACTTCTATTTGGTAAACGAGGCCTTCAACATGAAATGTGCAATATTTCTCGATGATGACCCGAGATAACGTAATATTTTTTCCATGCAGGATCCCAGTAGCCAGAAAATATCATGCATGGTCAAACATGTCAAAATAGAGAACCAAAGAAGTCTCAAATAGTAGATAATGTCTCTTAAGAGTAGATTATGAAATTGACCCCTTAAATCATAATGACTGCCAAAACATAATACTAAAAAGAAAAGGAGCCGATTTGCAATTTGCAGCAAGAAACACAATTTGCTGCACATCCCTAAACTTGAGCTAATGCCTTGGGGGCAACTTGAAACCAGTTTCAAAATGCCCACAGTTTGAGCTGGCAAAGATGACATAAACGAGAACTAGCTAGATATATAGAGGACTTCAAATGTATACAACTGACAAAATAAATAGCTCTTGTTTTCTAGCTACAATACTGGATTCCCAGTGCACTTGCTACACAACCAAATTAAGCGCTTCTCGACTTTGAGAGACAAGAAGATCTCCCTTGCGCTAGGTTTCTTGAATAGATCCAGAGCAGCAAAGTAGACTTCTTCCTTAACTCGTTGAATCTCATCTAGTTGCTTAATACAGTCAGCTATACTGTATCTCGCATTAATTTGCCTTATAGCAGCTGTCCTCAGCTTTGATGCAGCTGCCATCTGAAATAGACCCGCAGCAATAGCATCTTCAATGCCCTTGCGACCTCTTTTACGATTAGCAGTTGTAGCAGAAGTACCGTAGGTAGGCGGTTGATATGTGTCTTGATCATCTGCTACATCATCTGCTTCATCAGATTCTGAAGAGGATGATTCCTCTTCCATAGTGTTCAAAGGAACCTTACTGCAAGCTGAAGGAATCCCTCCCTCTTGTCTATGCTTCCCATTGGTCATTGGTTCAGAGAATATCATGCAAAGTTGTTCGTACATAGGGCAGCCACTGCTTCTTATAGTCTCAGCATCAGGGCGTTCCTAATGTGTACATTTCACAGTGTTTAAGGGCTGACATTCAAAGAACATAAATCAGCCTCCTGCCCCAGGTTTGGAGGAACTCCAACCCCGATAATATGCATTACAGGCTAGTACCGGAACTAGAAGTTGCATTATACATCATTTAATGGCATTATCAAGGAAGTAGTCATTGGTACCAGTTTTAGCATAATTAAATAAAAAAGACATATAAATCCAATAAATATATATCTATTGTAGCCCCAAAGTACGGGTTCAAGTAGGCTTCCTCAATCTTTAGACAGGAGAGGTTTTCAATTGCAAAAAGCAACGACAGAAAGAACATACCTTTATGTATGCAGCCCATGCTTCATCATTGGCACTAATCATCCCTGTACATTCATCCAAACTGAATTCACTTCGTTCAAGAAGTGAGCTTGCAATAGCATATTGCCTCCTCAAGACTGCATATTTGCTCTTCAACTGCTCCAAGTCCCATCTCAAACTTGTTTTCCGGTAGAATTCAGCACTCATATGCTTCCATGCTTTTTTGCCAAAAGAATTGCTAATTCTGTTCCCTCTTTGAACCTGATCAACCATCATGTCCAAAAATACCTTCGTGACATCATTTGTCCATCTAGCCCGTGGTTGTTGTTCTGGCTGCTGAGGTACTTGTCTCCTTGACCTCATAATTCGACTCACCATCTACAATTCCATTAAAAAAATTTAACTTCAAAAAAAAAAAAAAAACCCTCTGATCATGAAAGGCAACACTTTGCAAGGCTATACAGAAAACCCAGATCATACATGGAGCAATATTCAAGATTTTTCAAAACACACCCTTTAAATGGCCATTGGAAGAGATGATATCAAATGCCCATCAGCTTAAACGTGAGCGTAAGAGGTAAAAAAGTTGAATACTACTAACTACTTTTCCACTCTAAACACATGATTAACTTTTCAGCAAAGCAAGTACTGCCTTGTTTTTACAAGATCATGTTAACAAGTTATCAACAAAACAAATTAGCGAAGTTCAGTATTTTACATTGAAAATATAAATGGACTCCATAATCTCCATTATCAAGAAACAATTCCTATGCATAAAAGTGGTCTCCCCATGTCATCAACAGCGAGGAATTGATCAAAGAATGACAATATTTTAGTGAATAAACTTGAAAAAGGATCACTAAGCTCAAATTTATTCTTAAGTCCCAAGAAATAACCAAAATCAAGTCTGCCAACTGATAACAGTATCCATCAGAAAGTAGAGAAGTAAAATTATCCAAATCAAGAACACTACATGCATCGATCTCATAAACATGAATTTAAAAAATTCAACACTCAACTTATCAAAACCAGGTAAAATTGAGCTCATTTTTATTAACCTTTGTTAAAAACAATGGAATAAAAAACACCCACTAAATTAAAAGAACTGAGAGATACAATTTACCTTAAAAGAATGATCTATCTTTCAGCAAATTAGTTGGGAATTATGTAGAAGCACATAGCGCTTCGAAATCTCCCAATTCTAAAACACGCTGCTTCGTTCTTGAAGATTTTTTAGACGAGACTGCTGTTAGGCTAGTTTACACTTCAGTGGGCTTTCCTTATTGAGTGATTTGGGCTTTGTATCTGTTGGGGCCTACGGCCTAGGTCCGAGGCCGACGTACATTATACAGCAACAGCAGGACAAAAGGTTATACAATTTAGAATTTGTACTCCATTATTGGCCTCTGTTGGCCACCTATGTGGGTCAAATTATTATTATAATTTAACGTAAAAAAATTATTCAATGGATTATGTGCTTTATAATAATAAAAAAAATAATTATAAAATCAATATATAATGCATATTGAATGATATAGTTTTTAAATATTGATATGGCAAGACATATTTGATGATATTTTGTTTTTAAATATTGAGACTGTGATATATTAGATCGATTTGAAATAGCCTATTAAACCTACGAACTAGTTCATAAGAGCATAATAACCTTATAAAAAGTAAATCAAAATACACTATGAATGTCAATTCCCAATCAATCCAATGTTGAATGAAAAAAATAAGAAAAATATATTCAATTAAAAAAGCACAAAAAAAAACCATCTAAGTTTACCCACCAACCTCGTAACCCAGGTCATGAGATCGGGAAAACCTTATAGAAAAAAAAATATGAAGCTCAATTTCTAACTAACTCAAGGTTGAATGATGAAATTGAAAAAAATAATTATTAAAAAGTAAAACAAAAACAACTCAAGTTAACCTATTAAATATGTGACCTAAGTCATGAGACTGAGATGACTTCATAAAAAAAAAAAAAAAATTATAAAGCTCTATTTCTAACAAGTCCAATGTTGAAGGTCAAAATCAAGAGAAAAATAATTAAATCTATGAAACCCGGATACCTCTACTAAAAGTAAATAAAAAAAAATTATGAATCTCAATTTCCAAACAACCTAATATTAAAAGATAAAATTGAAAAAAAAAACTAATGAGGATTAGCCCACCACCAAACTTAATCATGCCAAAGATCCATTGGAGGTGTTGATGTGAACCTCGTGATCACGTGGTCACGTAACCCACACACAAAGACAACAATTCCCGGAAAGCCAAGTAAATCAGGTTTGATAGGAGTGTGACACAAAGATAACTTGTACCTAAGCACCAGCACTATTGGAAAACGGAGACCCCCACCCAACGAATATTGATTCGTGAATGAGAAGTATAAGAATGACGCCACGAAGACAGTTGTTCTTCGATAAGTCGTTTTTCAGTTCTTTAGAGAACCATGAAAAGGAGATTATCTCACCAACACACACACACAAAGTGCAGCAAACAAGAAGTTTTATTAATCTAAATTGTCTAGCCTTACATCTCTGGTCATGCCTTTATTTATAGTGACTGCAAACTAAAATAAACCCTAATGGACCCCTTATGTGGACTTATATGATGCCTACTTACAATTAAACCCAAATAATATAAATAAACCAAAAACTAAGAAGAAAATAATAATAAAATAAATAAATTCGAATTTAAAATCCTAAATATGATAGGATCATATTTGTTGCCCTTTAGAAGTCCCATATAAGTTAGGAGAATCAAGGTAGAATTAGTTCTGAAATCTTCTTTTCTTTTTTGTAGCTAGGATGAATAAGGAATCCTTGTAAAAAAAGGATTCTGAAACATTTATAAATCCTTGTCACACTTGAAAACTATCTTGCAGCCCATTAAAGATCTTTGTAAAATTAGGAGATTTCCAAAATAAGCTGCCACATCTTTTTAGGAAAAGAATCCTAGCCAAATAGGAAGTCCACAAGTCAAAAGAAAGTGAATAACAAAACTCGTACAACCTCTGTTGACCCGTATTTGGATGTCTTGCTGAACTCCGATTGACATGATATTTTAACCTAAGGTAGGCAAACATGTCAGGAGCCTCTACGTAAAATTTCAGCCCGATCCAATGATAGGATTGAAAATTATGACTATTGTCGTAAAACTGGATAGTTGCACATTTTACGTCAAAATCCGAATTTGACGTGTTTGGATCGTATTAGGTGTCTAGTGTGTCAATTACAAAATTTAGGGCAAAGAAGCTTAAAAAGGTATTGAATAAGGCTTGTTCAGAACAAATTGATCAAGATGGACCTAGAGGAGCTTGGGATGCCTAGGAAGCATGAAGGACAACCTCTAATTCAAGCCTAAGAATAGCCCAATTCATGTGGATCAAAGGGTTGCCAAATCTGATTTCCTAAGCTAGGAAGGATTAATTAACGATTCTCCTAGTCTAGGAAGGAAACTAAATTGGCAGGTATAAAAGAATGAGATTTTGTTCATTAATTATCCATCCAAAATAAGAAAATCAAGCACAAAAAGGCAAGAAGACTTCATAGTTAATTTCACATTCGGATCAGATTCCCTATCTATTTGAGACTTCTTAGGGGTGGAAAATCTAATTCTAGAATATCTAGGATATTAATTTTAGATTTTTATTATTTTATTATTTTCTTCTTAGTCTTTGGTTTCTTATAACTTATTTTGGTCAATTGTAAATAGGTCTCATATAAGTCCACATAAAAGGGGTCCATTAGGATTTATTTTAGTCCATAACGGTTATTTCTGTTATTGTCCAAAATATATCAGTAGCATAAAAAAATGAGAAAAGATAAGAGAAAAGGTCGTTAAAAAGACAGTTATTTGATTCTGTTGTAGAAAACTAAACAAGGGGAAATTAGATCAATCAACTTGGAATTAGCTCAAATTTTATACTCTGATTATTGGGGTCCTAATCACACTAGATATTAATTTTGGGATCAATTGGATGTTGTTTTCGTAGGTTTTTAATCTTAGGTCTAATTCATAACGTTTATGTGTTAGCATATCAAACCTTATTCTAAATTATTTGATGCGAACCTCGTGGTCATGCAACCCACGTGCAAAGACATCAATTCCCGGAAAGCCAAGTAAATCAGGTTTGATAGCAGTGTGACACAAAGATAACATGTACCTAGGCACCAACACTATTGGAAAACGGAGACCCCCACCCAACGAATATTGATTCGCGAACGAGAAGTATAAGGATGACGCCATGAAGCCAGTTGTTCTTCGATAAGTCATTTTTAGTTCCTTAGAGAACCAAGGGAGATTATCTCACCAACACACACACACACAAAGTGCGGCAAACAAGAAGTTTTATTAATATGAATTGTCTAACCTTACATGTCTAGTGATGCCCTTATTTATAGTGACTGCAAACTAAAATAAACCCTAATGGACCCCTTATGTGGACTTATATGATGTCCACTTACAATTAAACCCAAATAATATAAATAAACCAAAAACTAAGAAGAAAATAATAATAAAATAAATAAATCCGAATTTAAAATCCTAATTATGATAGGATCAGATTTGTTGCCCTTTAGAAGTCCCATATAAGCTAGGAGAATCAAATCTGAAGGTGGAATTAATTCTGAAATCTTCTTTCCTTTTTGTAGCTAGGATGAATAAGGAATCGTTGTAAGAAAAGGATTCTGAAACATTTATGAATCCTTGCCACACTTGGAAACTATGTTGCAGCCCATTAAAGATCTTTGTAGAATTAGGAGATTTTCAAAATAAGCTGCCACATCCTTTTAGGAAAAGAATCCTAGCCAAATAGGAAGCCCACAAGTCAAAAGGAAGTAAATAACAAAACTCATTCAGCCTCTGTTGACCCGTGTTTGGATGCCTTGACGAACTCCGATTGACATGATATTTTACCCCAGCATAGGACAACATGTCAGGAGACTCCACATAAAATGTCAGCCCGATCCAATGGTAGGATTGAGAATTATGACGATTGCCGTAAAACTGGATAGTTGCACATTTTACGTCAAAATCCGAATTTGACCTTGCCTGGATCGTATCATTCCCTCTCTCTTCAAGATGATTCGTCCTCGAATCACCAACAAGTTGAATGGGCAATTCCTTAGCCTCATTTTGAAGCCTTTGGAATTCTTTTCTTGCCAACAATCGTCGCCAACAACTTTGGATGAAAGTAGCAACCGTTCTATTTCGTATTTCATCATTGCAACATTTTTTCTCCTGTCTTTTTGAAGCTCGCTGCGCATTGACTGTTGTCGTTAACACATCAAGTTCTTGCTTCATCTCCCCAAGAATACGAGATAGACTCTTTAGAACACTAATCTCTTTATTTCTGTCCCTTTGATACCACCTCTCCTTTTGAATCCTCCTTTTCTTTTGCCATAACACCTCATAAAGAACTCTATGCATTGGTAAGAGTACTTGAGACATGGCAGCATTACTTGTGGCCAAAAGAGTTCGTAATCCATTCGGATCATGAGTCCTTGAAACATCTGAAAGGACAAGGTAAGTTGAATAGGAGGCATGCAAAATGGGTTGAATTCATTGAAAAATTTCCTTATGTAATCAAGTATAAGCAAGGGAAAGAGAACATCGTAGCTGATGCACTCTCGCGCAGGTATGTTCTTTTACACACCATGAATACTAGATTGTTAGGTTTTGAATATGTGAAGGAATTGTATGATAATGATTCTGACTTTGCTGAGATTTATAATGCATGTGGACATTCGGCTTTTGGTAAGTTTTATTTGATGGATGGTTATTTGTTCAAAGAGAATAGATTGTGTGTTCCTGCTAGTTCTTTGCGTGAATTGCTTGTTCGTGAAGCACATGGGGGTGGTTTAATGGGTCACTTTGGGGTTGCGAAAACCTTGGATGTATTGCATGAGCATTTCTATTGGCCAAAGATGAAAAGAGATGTGCAACGAATTTGTGAACAGTGCATTGCTTGTAGAAAGGCAAAATCTAGAGTACAACCGCATGGACTATATACACCATTACCTGTGCCTACTGAACCTTGGGTAGATATCTCTATGGACTTTGTTTTAGGTTTACCTAGGTCAAAGAAAGGTAGAGACTCTATCTTTGTTGTGGTTGATAGGTTTTCTAAAATGGCGCATTTCATTGCATGCCATAAAACAGATGATGCATCTCATATCGCAGACTTGTTCTTTAGAGAGATTGTACGTTTGCATGGCATTCCTAAAAGTATAGTGTCAGATCGTGATGTTAAGTTCCTTAGTTACTTTTGGAAGACCTTATGGGGAAAGTTGGGAACTAAACTCTTATTTTCAACAACATGCCATCCTCAAACAGATGGACAAACTGAGGTAGTGAATAGAACATCATCCCAACTTTTACGTGCTGTAATTCAAAAGAATTTGAAAAGTTAGGAAGAATGTTTGCCTTTTGTTGAGTTTGCTTATAATAGAACTGTGCATTCAAAAGAATTTGAAATTGCTTATAATGGACTTAATTCCTTTACCTTGTGAAGAAAGGTAAGTTTAGATGGTGAAAAGAAGGCAAAGATGGTGAGAGAACTCCATGAGGGAGTTCGACTACAAATAGAGAAAAAGAACAGACTTTACGCTTCTAAAGCAAATAAGGGACGTAAACTGGTTGTTTTCCAACCCGGTGATTGGGTATGGGTGCACATGCGTAAGGAACGATTTCCTAACCAAAGGAAATCAAAATTACAGCCTCGTGGTGATGGTCCTTTTCAGGTTTTAGAGAGAATCAATGACAACGCATACAAAATTGACCTTCCAGGTGAGTATAGTGTTAGTGCTACCTTTAATGTTGCTGATCTTACTTTGTTTGACACAGATTTTGATTCGAGGTCGAATCCTTTCGAGGAGAGAGGGGATGATGCGGACCAGCCCAGAAACACCAGCAAGGACCCATTACATGTTCCAAATGGACCAATGACACGGTCCAAGACAAAGACATTGAAAGACGCATTGAATGCATTGGTTTTGAAGGTTTCCACCAAGTCAGAATTGGAGTATCAAGAGGAAATCCTAGTACATCTTATCCATGTGCAAGAGGGGTCCAATACAACCTTATTTGGGCCATGAGATAAGAGCTTTATTTTATTTTGTTAGCTACAGCCCAAGGCTTGTTTGGGCTTAATTCATACTTTGTTTTAAGCTAGGACCCAAGGCTTGTTTGGATTAAGTTATGGGCTTTTTATTTTAGGGTTTTTGATACGGTTCAGCCCTGTGATACGACCCAAGTAAGGTCAGATTCGGATTTTGGCGTAAGAAGCGCAACAGTCCAGGTTTACGGCAACAGTCATAATTCTCAATCCGACCGTTGGATCGGGCTAATACTTTATGTGGACTCTCCAGACATATCTTACTACCTTGGGTTAAAATTGCAGGTCAATCGGAGTTCGGGAAGGCACCCCAATACTGGTCAACAGAGGATGTACGGATTTTGTTATTTACTTCCATTTGACTTGTGGACTTCCTATTTGATTAGGATTCTTTTCCTCCAAGGATGTGGGAGCTGGTTTTGGGAATTTCTGAGTTCCACAAGGATCTTTAATGAGTTACAATATAATCTCCTAGTGTGGCAAGGATTCATTAATGTTTCAGAATCCTTTTCTTATAAGGATTCCTTATTCATCCTAGCTACACAAGGAAAGAAGGGCTGGTGGTATTTAATGACAAGTTACTTATTTTTATTATTTTCTTTCATGTTGGGGCTTAATTAATAGTTTGTTTTCAGCTAGGATCCAAGGCTTGTTTGGATCAGGTTATGGGCTTTTTAGTTTAGGGTTTTGGGCTAGTTTTGAGTGGACCTCATATAAGTCCACATAAGAGGTCCATTAGGGTTAATTTTTCAAGAACTATTTAAACTCATGTAAGCCACAATTTCGGCAGCTTTGATGATAATTACTTCTGAATTTTTCAGTTTTAACGTGTGAGAGTGATTCTTGCATTCTTCAGTTCTTGAACGAACTGAATCTGACTTATCGAAGATTAACTGGCTTCGTGGCGTCATTCTACTCATTCCAATAGTGTAGGTGCCTTGGGGCAGGTTTCCATTGTGTCGCACTCCTATCAGACCTATTTCGGCTTTCCGGGATCAGATCTCAATCTTGATTGTGGGTTGCGTGGCCACGTGATCACGAGGTTCGCATCAGTTTTGGGCCAGTTTTGAGTGGACCTCATATAAGTCCACATAAAGGGTCCATTAGGGTTAACTTTTCAAGAACTATTTAAACTCATGTATGCCAAAATTTCGGCAGCTTTGATGATAATTACTTCTGAATTTTTCAGTTTTAACGTGTGAGAGTGATTCTTGCATTCTTCAGTTCTTGAACGAACTGAATCTGACTTATCGAAGATTAACTGGCTTCGTGGCGTCACTCTACTCATTCCAATAGTGTAGGTGCCTTGGGGCAGGTTTCCATTGTGTCGCACTCATATCAGACCTATTTCGGCTTTTCGGGATCATATCTCAATCTTGATTGTGGGTTGCGTGACCACGTGATCACGAGGTTCGCATCATTTTCACCAAGTCAGAATTGGAAGGTCCATTGGAGTATCAAGAGGAGATCCTAGTACATCTTATCCATGTGCAACAGGGGTCCAATACAACCTTATTTGGGCCATGAGATGAGGACAACAAAGGAAACAAAAGAATCCTACTACAACTTGGAAACAACATGCTGGCTACCTTTTCCTTTTGTTTCTAGAATTAACGGGCTGCATGGAAGGCTATAAATAAGCCTTAAATCAATTCTGTATTATTTTAGTTCATTCTATTCTTCTCATGGCAGAACATGGATTTAATATTAGGGGCTTTATTTTATTTTGTTAGCTACAGCCCAAGGCTTGTTTGGGCTTAATTAAAACTTTGTTTTGAGCTAGGGTCCAAGGCTTGTTTGGATCTGGTTATGGGCTTTTCATTTTAGGGTTTTGGGCCAGTTTTGAGTGGACCTCATATAAGTCCACATAAGGGGTCCATTAGGGTTAACTTTTCAAGAACTATTTAAACTCATGTAAGCCAAAATTTCGGCAGCTTTTGATGATTATTATTCTGAATTTTTCAGTTTTAACGTGTGAGAGTGATTCTTGCATTCTTCAGTTCTTGAACGAACTGAATCTGACTTATCGAAGATTAAATGGCTTCGTGGCGTCATTCTACTCATTCTAATGGACTGCAACATAGTTCCCAAGTGTGACAAGGATTCATAAATGTTTCAGAATCATTTGCTTACAATGATTCCTTATTCATCCTAGCTACAACAAGGAAAGAAGACTTAAGAATTAATTTTACCATCATATCATATTTCCTAGCCTATTTGGGACTTCTAAATAGTGATAAATTTGATTCTAGCATATTTAGGATAATAATTTTTGGATTTTTATTATTTTCTTCTTAGTCTTTGGGTTATTTCTTCTTAGTCAATTATAAGGGGCCTCATTAAGTCCACATAAGAGGTCCCTTAGGGTTTATTTTAGTTTGGAGTCACTGTAAATAAGGGGCATAACCAGACATGTAAGTTTATACAATTCAGATTAATAAAACTTCTTGTTTGTCGTACTTTGTGTCTGTGTGTGTGTGTTGGTGAGATAATCTCCCTTCCATGGTTCTCTAAAGAACTGAAAAATAACTTATCGAAGAACAACTGTCTTCATGGTGTCATCCTTATACTTCTCGTTCTTGAATCAATATCCGTTGTGTGGGGGTCTCCGTTTCAAATAATATTAAGGCTTAGGTACAAGTTATATTTGTGTCACATTCCTATCAAACCTAATTTACTTGGCTTTTTGAGAATTGATGTCTTTTTTTTTTTTTTTTTTGATCAAATGTAAGAATATATTAAGATCAAAGGTAACAAAGCCAAAAGTAGCAAACTGAAAATGTATATACAGAGATGAGGGTAACCAGTACCCTAAAACTAAAATGGGAACATGCTCCCATTGGAAAGAAACATAAAACAAAAATCCCTAAGGCCAGAAGTAGCCACACATAGAACACATGAGGGACTTAACCAGCCAAACCAATGCACTGCCAGGCAAGTCAATCTACTGCTAGCAGACCCAAAACAAGCAGCCGAAAACCAACAAAAACATCCAGCAGCTCCTCTCCCATGCCGAACCAAGTCAACAACATGTAGCCATCATAATTCAACAAACCACAGCAGCAAAGAACTCAGCCCCAAGGGTCCATCAAACCCCCCCCATGAAATAAGGACCAGCTAACTACGCAAAGCCAACAGAGGATAGACCATGCAGGGGCAAGATGAACATGCATTCACAGTAAACTACCCCAACCAATCCAATCAGAATGCAACATTGTAAGCCAGGGGATTTTTTTCATGAAAATACAATATAGTGTAAAATAGAATCTGAAATTTTCTGAAAACAGCCTCAACTGATTTGCTAGTGTTGTCAAAAATTCTCCTGTTTTTTCCTCCCAGATCAAATACACAAGAACAGCAAGAGATACTCTTCTCATTTTTGGTTGTAGCCCTTTTTTGGTGTGTTGTAAAACCTGGGTAGCTCTGCTTAAGGAAGGCATAATGTGATGAATCTTGAGCCAGAGTCTGGTCTTTCTCCAAAGAGAAGACGACCAGTCACAATTGAAGAAGAGGTGAGCATGAGACTCATCAGCATTCTGACATAGAGGGCATATAGGATCAGGGGAGAGAAACCGGAGACGATCTCTTGTTCGCAGCTTGCCCAACATTGCCAACCAAAGGGAGAAACTATGTCTTGGAAGGGACCACTGCTCCCAAACTACATTTGCCCAGTGGACAGGCTCAGCTTTATGTCTGAAAAATTCATATGCATCAGTTGTAAAAGGACATTGATCAGAGTACCAGCTTGAGAGCAGTTGTTGCAATTGAGCTACCCCTCCACAAAGGCTTAGCATTCTGTTACGAAGGTAGAAGATTGACTTAAACAGAGGAGAGTCAGTTTTCTTGGCATCCAAGGACCAAATAGAGGCGTGGGCTATGTAGTAATGGCATACCCATCTAATCCAGAGGGAATCCGCCTTCAAGTGAATATTCCAAAGATGCTTTGCAAAGAAACTGTCATTTCTAGCTTTGATATCATGAATCCCCAGACCCCCTTCATCTTTTGGCAGACACACCTGTTTCCAAGCTACAAGAGCCGATTTACTTCTAATCATAGTGCCAGTCCATAAAAAGTTCCTGCACAAACTAGTAATCTTGCTGATAACAACAGTTGGGATAGGGAAGATACTAATCCAAAACTGCACCATGCCATGCAGGACAGACTTAATTAACTCCAGCCGACCTGCATAAGAGAGGTACTTTCCCATCCAATTTTGAATAGCAGATTCTAACCTGTGGATTAGAGGGGAGAATTGGCTGGCAAGAAGCCTGTGGGGGCTGAGAGGGACACCAAGGTACTTAAAGGGAAAGCTTCCTTCAGTGAACTGGGAGAGGCTAAGAATGGCCTGCTTCATATCCTCCGATACACCAGCAAAGAAGATAGAGGATTTGGATGCATTAATTACAAGGCCAGAAGACTCCCCAAAAATTGTAAGCTGCTGGAGGAGGATGTTAACAGAGGTCATGTCACAACGGCAAAGAAGGAGAATGTCATCAGCAAAACCAAGATGACTGATTCCCAAAGCTTGACATTTGGGATGGAATTTGAAACCCGAAAGCTGGGTGTTGCTGTTTAGAAGTCTAGAGAGGTACTCCATGCAGATAATGAAGAGATAGGGAGACAATGGATCTCCTTGCCGAACACCACACTTGCCTTGGAAGAACCCAAATAGATTGCCATTGACGCAAACAGAGAAAGAGGCAGTCTCCACACATTTCATAACCAGATGAACGAACCTAGCAGGGAAACCCAAAAGGTGGAGGAGATCGCGAAGAAATGACCATTGAACTGTATCAAAAGCTTTCCTGAAGTCAATCTTGATGGTCAGCGGGGCGATACACGTTTCCCATAACTCCTCAACAGTTCTTGCATGAGATTAATATTGTCAGCCCATTAATCTCCCACCAAGAAAAGCATTTTGGGAAGGGCTGATGATATCGTTTAATACATGAGCTAGCCTCTCTACAAGAAGCTTGGAAATAACTTTGTAAGTGACGTTGCAGCAAAAGATAGGTCTGTAATCTGCAGCAGAGTTGGCATTGATTGACTTAGGAACAAGGGCTATGGTAGAGTGATTAGTCTGCTTGAGCATCTCACCGGAAGCAAAGAAATCTTTTATAGCTGAACAAAAGTCTTCACCAATTATGCTCCAAGCCTTTTTAAAGAAAGCAGAGGTGTAACCATCTGGCCCCGGTGCTTTATTATCATCCATAATGAAGAGGACCCGTTTGATGTCATCAGCCAAAACTGGGGCAAGGAGGAAATCATGGCAATCAGAATTAATGCAAGTGCCGTTTTGAACTATATCAACACGCGGGGGAATAGTATGCTTTGAAGTCCCAAGGAGTTCTTTATAGTAAGTGGCAAACACTCGACCAACCTCTTCAGCCGATGAAGTTAGCATGCCATCACTTCGAACAATGGCTGAAATGTGTTGCCTTCTATGCCGTTGACTCATCAAAGAGTGGAAGAACCTTGTTCCCTTGTCACAGTCTCTGAAGAAGGAGCATTTCAGCTTTTGACCGAAGAACATCTTCTCAGCTGATTTGAGATTAACAAGTTTTAGCCTCTGCTGTTTATCCAGCTCAAGAAGATTACCATTGTCTCTGTCATTCTGAAGGAGAAGCTGAGTAGCATCCAGTTCTTTCCCAGCTCTTGCAACTCTCTATGAAATGTGACTAAAGTGGAGATTGTTCAAGGTTTTCAGCCTTTTTTTTTTTGGTAAGCTGACTTATGTATTAAAAGAAAATGATACAAAGAATATAATGGGCATACCCAAGATTTACAATGTGAACAGTAACGAAAACCAACAAATGGCTACAGGCTAGCCACATAACAAAACAAAAACTTAGACCAATTAGATATGCTAGGGGTACAAAAACAACCAGCTAAACATCAAATTAAGAGTCCATGTTATTGACCCTCCAAAGTCTTTGGATCCTTATGTTTTCATCTGTTTGTTGAACATTCCTCATCAAAACAAGCTTATCGCGAATGATACATTCGATTTGATCAAAAACCAAATTCGAAGCTTTAGACACATCTGCAAAGATCCTTGCATTCCGTTCTTGCCAGATACAATACACTGTAGCTGCGAAACCCAGTTTACGAGAAAAGTTGACGAAACTTTTGCCATGCCAAGAGACAGTGGCCAATCGAATCCATTCATCCAAGCTTTTTGTCATTCTTGGAATGTCGCATCTGTCACAAACATTCCACCATAATGCTTTCGTAAAGGAGCATTCAAAGAACAAGTGGTTGTGATCTTCATTATTGCGGAGACAAAGTGAGCACCTATTGGGACCATGAATACCAAACCGATGAAGTCTATCCTGCGTTGAGAGTTTCCGTTGGATAGCCACCCAAAGAAGAAATGCATGTCTTGGGACAACATTCTTGAACCACACGATGTCATGCCAATCAACCATCTGATGATGAATTCTTAGTTGTTCCCAAGCTACTTTGACCGAGAAACTCTGATTTGGCGAATCCAACCAAACAATCTCATCCTTTTGCCCCTTAGGAGTAGATGTGGAAGGAATAGCTTCTATAATGGGGTGCCAGCCAATAGCATGAGTGATAGGAATTCTCCATTCTAAGTTATTAATCAGCACGTTCACTCTCGCGTTGTGTTCCATACCTGAATCATAGATGAATCGTTCACCGTAAGTATCAGCGAGCGGGCTGTGAGGATGCCAATTGTCAAACCATAGAGAGGTTGTCATTCCATCTCCGATAATGTGCTTCATCTTCGGCCATGCTAAGGATCTGAGCTTTAGAATCTTTCCCCAAGCCCAAGAGCAGCTTCCTGGCGCCTTGATTGTCCAGAAATTCCTACCTCGCAAGAGATTGGATCTGATCCAAGTAGACCAGATTGAGCCATCCGAGTCATTGCACAAGTTCCAAATGTGTTTCAACAAGGCAATCTTGTTCCATTCTGTTATCCTTTTTATGCCTAGCCCCCCCTCCTTTCTTGGAAGACATACCTGATCCCAAGCCACTTTAGCCCTAGTAGTGCTCATATCTGAACCTGACCAAAGAAATGATCTCATAATTTGCTCAACGTTTTTCACTACTTGCCCAGGTAATAGGAATAGAGATGCCCAATAGACCTGGATGGAGAATAAAACTGAGTTAATCAGTTGTACTCGCCCTGCGAAAGAGAGTGTTCTGCAGGTCCAATGTCGTACTTTAGCGGTAATTCGATCCACGAGGCCCTTACAATCAACAGCCTTTAGTCTGGACGAGATAAGAGGCACTCCCAAATATTTCATAGGAAGCTCCCCCTCTCTAAACCCAAGAATACTGATAATCTGTTCCCTCTCAGCACCTAACACACCGCTCAAGAAGATGTCACTTTTGTTTGGATTTGGATATAGACCTGATAGATCTTGAAACTCTATGAGTGCATTTTTGATCATACGAACTGAGTGTACATCCCCTTTGCTGAATATCATCAAGTCGTCGGCAAAGCAAAGATGAGAAATTCTGTCCTTCTTGCATCTCCAGTGGAACTTGAAGTTTTGATTGGCACTCATATTGCAGAACAGCCCTGACAGGATTTCCATGCAAAGGACAAACAAATATGGAGATAATGGATCACCTTGTCTCAGCCCTCTACCCCCATTAAAGTAACCTGCAAGTTCACCGTTGACGTTGATTGAGAATTGACACGATGTAACACACACCATGATCCAATCAACCACTGTTCTAGGGAATCCCATTTTTATTAACGTAGCATCAACGAAATCCCACCGAACCGAGTCATAAGCCTTCATCAGATCTACTTTCATAGCACAACGAGCCGGACCCGTAGATTTATGATAGCCTTTCATTAGCTCCTGAGACAAAAGAATATTGTCGCTGATTCTCCGTCCAGAGATAAAAGCTGTCTGATACGGACCTACTAAGGACGGCAAAACAACTTTCATTCTCCCAGCTAGAATCTTCGCGATGCATTTGTATACTGTATTGCAGCAAGATATAGGACGAAAATCTGTCAACCTCGTAGGATTAGCAACTTTAGGGATAAGGGAAATGGATGTAGCATTCATTTCTTTAAGCATTCTACGAGTCTGAAAGAAGGAGCTAACAGCTTTGATTACATCTTCCCCCACTATATGCCACATTCTTTTGAAGAAACCTGCGTTGAAGCCATCCGGGCCAGGGGCTTTGTTGTTTTTCAAACTAAACATAGCATTCTTAATCTCCTCCCTTGTTACTTCTTGTGCTAGTTCATGCTGTTGAGTCGAAGACAGTTTGTTAATTGCCGATTGCATCACTTCCTCGTTCAAGACCCTAGGCATCTGATTCACTCCCAACACACGCTGGAAGTATGCAATTACTTCTGATTTGACTGCCTCGTGTCCTTCAACGACTTCCCATCCTCCCTTGTAACGGAGAGAAGCTTATTTCTATTCTGTCTTCCATTTACTGATTTGTGGAAGTAGCTAGTATTCTGATCCCCCAAGCTA
The DNA here is from genome assembly GCA_964019445.1 of Populus tremula. Classification (NCBI taxonomy): domain Eukaryota; kingdom Viridiplantae; phylum Streptophyta; class Magnoliopsida; order Malpighiales; family Salicaceae; genus Populus; species Populus tremula. The sequence continues at coordinate 57,096 of CAXHTJ010001040.1, forward strand.
AGCCATTGCATCCTTGCCTTTTGTTTGAAAAAACTCTCTTCCGCCCTGACAGTAGAAGCATAGTTACGAACAATCTCTTTCTCGCATACGCAATGTTGGATTCTCAGGCGCTGTATGCAGAGCTTGTTGAGCCTTATCCATGTGATCTTTTGCATCTTTGACTCTATCGGAAATATTGGAGAAGTGAGTCTTATTGAAATGTTTAAGTTCCTGCTTTAGCTTCCTTAGTTTGCAACACAACTGATACATTGGACAACCCCCAATGCTGATCCCATACTTTCTTCACCAAGGCATGAACTCGTCATGATCCATCCACATATCGAAGAATCTGAATGGTTTCTTTATGTTCTGAACATTGCCAGTGACTTTTACCACCATGGGAGAATGATCCGACATACCAGCAGGCAAGAATCTCGCTTCCGACAATGGGAAGTGCATATTCCACTTCTCATTCACAAGCACTCTATCTAGTTTCCGCATAATCATATTCTCAGGACATTGGTTCGTCCAAGTATAATGCATACCTGAATACCGAAGATCATCCACTTTCGCTTCGTATACATGTTTCCAATCTGTCCATATGACCAGCCCACGTAGAAGACCCTCCTAACCTCTCTGACTGGTTGCGGATAGCATTAAAGTCGCCCATAAGAATCCATGGGGTTGACTCCCATCCATCACTACGACTCACATATCAGACCATAAAGCCTCACGTAAGGATGCATTATTGTCTCCGTAAATGATTGAAGCATTAAAACAGATATTGGTAGCTAATATCATGACAGAAACATGGATAGCCTGGTCTGACATTCCCAGAACATCCACCTTCACCAAATCAGCATTCCAACAAACCCAAATACGACCACGACAAGAGAAATCATAATTATACAAGAATGACCAATTACGCAGAAGAAGTTGCGAAACATTATCTTTATTCCTGTCTCTAACCCGAGTTTCAACCAAACCAAAAAAAACCATCCTCTCTTGATGGATGAGCTGACGCAGTTCTGAATGCTTTATGGGATCATTCAAACCTCTAACATTCCAACATCCAATAATCATAGGGAATAGAGAGGAGTACCAAACAGCAACACACTGATTACCTTGACTTGCCCCCCCTCGAGGAGCCAGATTTCTTACTCTTCTTTGAAAAGCCTGGAGAACCCGTTTTCTTTTTCTCTAGAGAGTCTCTAGCCTTGCTAGCTAACTGATTAATAAAAGTTTCCCCGTCAGAAGAAATCGGACTTTGCGGACTTGTTGGGATCAGTGACGTCGACTCCTTATCATCGTCTTCCTTACCTGTATCACCTCCCATAGCTCCAATATCAACATTCACCTCATGACTAACAGGGTTCATGGTTGCATAAGCAATTGTATTACAGATGGTTAAACTTTGATCTAAAGAAGTACATGCAGCCCCTTCCTCCGGCACCATGTCTGCTCGTAAACTCTTCAAAACAAGAGGAGAGGTAGGATTTTCATCTTCATAACAACCAGCATTGGGCACATCTGATGTCGCAGTTTCATTCGTATGACAATCAGCAATATGTAAAGCAGATGCTAAAACCATTCTCATTACAATTAAGCTCTTTAGATGCCAAACAATCATTCTCACCAATCGTAACACCCTTATTTCGTTTACCAACTACCTGCCATTGAAGCTGATTCTGCTTATTATCTGCAGGTTTAGAGTTCACAGCTCCTATTTTCCTTTTGCCCTCTGCCCCCATTGTACGATCATCAACTTTACTGGTAGCACATATCGTTGTGGTATGTCCAAAGACATTGCAATTATTGCACCTTGACGGTATCCATTCATAATCCGCTGATATTGTTATGAATAACCCATTTGGACAGCGAAGGTCGTATTCCTTCACCAGCGTTTTCGAAGCTTCTATCTCAACGCAAACTCTTGCGTAGCTAAGCCTTTTACGCAACAATGTAGTAAGGTCAGCATGAAGGGGAACCCCAATAGTCATCTTCACCTTCATCTGCGTTTTCATCAACAAACTCTTCAAAATCAGATCTAACTGATGCGAACCTCGTGATCACGTGGTCATGCAACCCACAATCAAGATTGAGATCTGATCCCGGAAAGCCGAAATAGGTCTGATAGGAGTGCGACACAATGGAAACCTGCCCCAAGGCACCTACACTATTGGAATGAGTAGAATGACGCCACGAAGCCAGTTAATCTTCGATAAGTCAGATTCAGTTCGTTCAAGAGCTGAAGAATGCAAGAATCACTCTCTAACTGAAAAATTCAGAAGTAATTATCATCAAAGCTGCCGAAATTGTGGCTTACATGAGTTTAAATAGTTCTTGAAAACTTAACCCTAATGGACTTCTTATGTGGACTTATATGAGGTCCACTCAAAACTGGCCCAAAACCCTAAACTAAAAAGCCCATAACCTGATCCAAACAAGCCTTGGATCCTAGCTGAAAACAAACTATTAATTAAGCCCAAACATGAAAGAAAATAATAAAAATAAGTAACTTGTCATTAAATACCACCAGCCCTTCTTTCCTTGTGTAGCTAGGATGAATAAGGAATCCTTATAAGAAAAGGATTCTGAAACATTAATGAATCCTTGCCACACTAGGAGATTATATTGCAACTCATTAAAGATCCTTGTGGAACTAGGAAATTCCCAAAACCAGCTCCCACATCCTTGGAGGAAAAGAATCCTAATCAAATAGGAAGTCCACAAGTCAAATGGAAGTAAATAACGAAATCCGTACAGCCTCTGTTGACCAGTATTGGGGTGCCTTCCCGAACTCCGATTGACCTTCCATTTTAACCCAAGGTAGTAAGATATGTCTGGAGAGTCCACATAAAATATTAGCCCGATCCAACGGTCGGATTGAGAATTATGACTGTTGCCGTAAACCTGGACTGTTGCGCTTTTTACGCCAAAATCCGAATCTGACCTTACTTGGGTCGTATCACAGGGCTGAACCGTATCATTCCCTCCCTCTTCAAGAAGATTCGCCCTCGAATCTTGAATAGAATTAATGGTGACTTCAGTAGCCTCTTGTTTAAGCCTTCGGAATCCCCTTATTGCTAACACCTTTCTCCAACAACACTATATAGAAGTAGTGACGGACAAGAATTTCAAATAAGCACGCCGTACTAACCACTTGCGTACATACTTTTGAATGATAACCACAGCGACTCTCCTCGTCTTTCATCCTTTTGGCGTTGTACCTCTTTTTCCCATGAAGCTTCAAGATCATAGAATAATCTTCTACACTTATCAACTTCTCGTTCTAGAACCCCCAAACCATGGCTTAGTATTTCACATTGTTGATCTACAATCCTCCTCTGTTCCCTCTCCCTTAGTGAATACATGACACAGATAGGGAAAAGAAAAAAAAACAAGAAGAAGACGCCAAGAATAGAGTTTATAGCATGAAGAACATTGATTTAGACTCGAGAATACAAATCTGACTTTTGTTTGGACCAGAACTTATCGAAAAACAAACTAATGCGAGGGTGATGAAAATGACTCAAACAACAGCCAAATATCAAAATATGATGATAGTATAATGGCAGGAACGAAATCAACAGAAACAAAACAAGTTTTGAAAGATAACACCAAACAGACCTGTTACGACAAAACAAGACCTAATTCGGGAAACCTAAAGAAACCGATATCCAAATGACCTCGAATTTAATTTGTATTATTACAATACTATGAAATCACCAAAAATCAATTTATAGGTCGTTCTCTTATTTCTAAGTACCCAAACTCCTTGTATGATCAGTTTGCGGCAGAATTGATCCTCCAATTAAAACCTCCAGAAGCCGGAATCAAAATATGCCTAAATTTAATATATGGTGCGATCTCATCCCCAATACACATAATATGAAGGTTCAACTGATTCTAAGATGTTTTTCTTACGACTCACTAATAGTAGTGTTTCTACGGCAGAATTGAACCTCGAATTAAAACCTCAAGCAAACAATATCGAAATATGTCCAAATTTCATATATGATGCGATCTCACCCCAAATAGACTGAATATGAAGTTCAAATTGATTCCAAGGTGTTTTACCTAGGGTTCACTAAGAGTAGTGTTTTTGCGGCAGAATTGAAACTCGAATTAAAACGTCAAGCAAATACTATCAGAATAGGCCCAACTTTGATATATGATGTGATCCCACCCCCAATAGACTTAATATGAAGTTTAAATTGATTCTGAGGTGGTTTGCTTATGGTTCACCAAGATTTGTGTTTTTGCGGCAAAAATTGAATGATCCTTCAAATTTCAACTAATCACTCTTTTCTCTATTTCTTTCTGATTTTTTTTTCTTCTTAACAAACTGATATGATTAGAGACAGTAACAAGATGAAATATATATATATATTTTTTTTTACTTAGATGACACAGACACGAAGAACAAAAAGATGGACGCAAACACTGAAAAACTTATGGGAACACTAAAAATAAAAAACGAAAATAACAGAATGATATGACCTTGTTTCAGAGCCTAGCTTTGATACCAACTGATGCGAACCTCGTGATCACGTGGTCACGCAACCCACAATCAAGATTGAGATCTAATCCCGGAAAGCCGAAATAGGTCTGATAGGAGTGCGACACAATGGAAACCTGCCCCAAGGCACCTACACTATTGGAATGAGTAGAATGACGCCACGAAGCCAGTTAATCTTCGATAAGTCAGATTCAGTTCGTTCAAGAACTGAAGAATGCAAGAATCACTCTCACACGTTAAAACTAAAAAATTCAGAAGTAATTATCATCAAAGCTGCCGAAATTGTGGCTTACATGAGTTTAAATAGTTCTTGAAAAATTAACCCTAATGGACTTCTTATGTGGACTTATATGAGGTCCACTCAAAACTGGCCCAAAACCCTAAACTAAAAAGCCCATAACCTGATCCAAACAAGCCTTGGATCCTAGCTGAAAACAAACTATTAATTAAGCCCCAACATGAAAGAAAATAATAAAAATAAGTAACTTGTCATTAAATACCACCAGTCCTTCTTTCATTAAACCTGGACTGTTGCGCTTTTTACGCCAAAATCCGAATCTGACCTTACTTGGGTCGTATCACAGGGCTGAACCGTATCACTAACATTCCGTGCGGCCATACAGACTGTATTTCCCCGGCGATCAGCCCCACTATTCTGTTGCTTTATCGAATTCACCTCATCTTTCAAATCCTTGTACGTCCTAGACAATAGCTCAAGTTGCTGGCCTATGGATCGCAAGTGGAAAGCTACGTCAACATTTTGTGTCTTTGATTCGTTGTTTTCAGATATTCTTTGAATCTGAAAAATTTGGTTAGTAGCACAAAATATATCCTCACACCTCTCGTGTATCACACAAAACAAAAATGAAGGCTTTTCACTCTATTACTGATGCGAACCTCGAGATCACGTGGTCACGAAACCCACAATCAAGATTGAGATCTGATCCCGGAAAACCGAAATAGGTCTGATATGAGTGCGACACAATGGAAACCTGCCCCAAGGCACCAACACTATTGGAATGAGTAGAATGACGCCACGAAGCCAGTTAATCTTCGATAAGTCAGATTCAGTTCGTTCAAGAACTGAAGAATGCAAGAATCACTCTCACACGTTAAAACTGAAAAAATTCAGAATAATAATCATCAAAGCTGCCGAAATTTTGGCCTACATGAGTTTAAATAGTTCTTGAAAAGTTAACCCTAATGGACCCTTTATGTGGACTTATATGAGGTCCACTCAAAACTGGCCCAAAACCCTAAAATGAAAAGCCCATAACTTAATCCAAACAAGCCTTGGATCCTAGCTTAAAATAAAGTATGAATTAAGCCCAAACAAGCCTTGGGCTGTAGCTAACAAAACAAAATAAAGCCCTCATCTCATGGCCCAAATAAGGTTGTATTGGACCCCTCTTGCACATGGATAAGATGTACTAGGATCTCCTCTTGATACTCCAATGGACCTTCCAATTCTGACTTGGTGGAAACCTTCAAAACCAATGCATTCAATGCGTCTTTCAATGTCTTTGTCTTGGACCGAGTCATAGGTCCATTTGGAACATGTAATGGGTCCTTGCTGGTGTTTCTGGGCTGGTCCGCATCACCATTAGTGGATCCTCTAACTTGACAGTTGTTTTCATCATTATGTAATCCTCACATTAATCTCACATCTCAAAGATCTCTTTAACTCGTTGTTAAATTATATATATTATTTATAATTTATATAATTAACCTCCTTGTGGATCAACCCCGGTCTTACTGGGTTATTTATTACATTGACACTCCTGCACTTGGGATAAAACATCAACTCTTTGATCGTGTCATTTAGAGTCAGTATAAATAAATGCATAACCACACATGTAAGGGTTACGTCTTTTTAGATCAATAAACTTATTTCCTACCCTTGTTGTGTGTTTGTGGGATAATCTGCCTTTCTTGGTTCTTTAAGGAACTGAAAACGACTTTTTTTTTTTGGTAAGCTGACTTATGTATTAAAAGAAAATGATACAAAGAATATAATGAACTGAAAACGACTTATCAAAGAACAACTGGCTTTGTGGCGTCATCCTTATACTTCTCATTCGTGAATCACTATTTTTTGGGTTGGGGTTTTTCGTTTTTAATAGTGCTAGTGCCTAGGTACAAGTTATCTTTGGGTCACACTCCTATCAGTTAAAAGAGAAGGATAAACATCTATCAACTTCAACAAATAATCATGAGGCAGTAAAAGAATGGAAGAAAAAGGTTATGGTAGTCAAAAGACATAGCCAAGAGTATCTAAGATGAGTTGAGAATCCAAATAGCCAAGTATGACGAGCTGAAACATGTGATAACAGAAAAGGAGCTGCCCAAAGTCAAGAGGTCAATCAAATGCAGGATAAATATGAATAAGGAAATATTATATTCCTTGAACAAAGAAAGAGACAACCTTAGAAAGAAGTCAAATGTTGAAAAAAAGAAAAGTCAGTTAACTAGTATTGACATGGAAAAAGAAAGAAGAATATGGTTTTAGTACATGGCACAATTTGAGGAAGAGAGGAGTGTTAGGAAAACTAATGAGTTAGACATAAGAGACTACCAGAAAAGAGCCGAGTCTTTAAAGGGACAAACCATGGTATTACAATATGAGTTGGAAATCCAAGAGGATGTGATGTGAACCTCGTGATCACATGGTCACGCAACCCACAATCAACATTGATATTTAATCCCGGAAAGCCAACATTGGTTTGATAGGTGTGTGACACAATGAAACCTGCCCCAAAGCACCAAAACTATTGGAATAAGTAGAATGACATCACGAAGCCAGTTAATTTTCAATAAGTCAGATTCAGTTCGTTCAAGAACTGAAGAATGCAAGAATCACTTTCACATGTTAAAATTGAAAAATTCAAAAGTAATCATCATCAAAGCTGTTGAAGTTTAGGTTACATGTGTTTAGATAGTTCTTGAAAGTAACCCTAATGGATATACCCTTGTGGGTAATTTTTGCAGTCAACTTTTGAAATTCACTTTCTTTCTGTTGTTTTCATTTCCTGCAGTTTATTTTCATCATATCCAACATATTTGGGTGTTGTTTCATCATTTTTCATATTTTGTTTCTGTTTTTTATTTGAGTCTTCTGTTTTGTTCATATTTCGGATAGACTCGCTTGGTACTTGCGAGACTATCATCGCAATTTTGTTTTGCTTGTTTTTTTGGTTTTTATTGCTTCTTGAGTCATATATATATATATATATTTGGATTGCGCTGCCAAGTTGGTTTTATTTGGTGTTGGTTTCAGTTTCGCAAGAACCGTAAGAAGGTGAGACGAGAGGTGTGAGCGTGTGAGGACATTAAGAGTGTTTGAGTGGAACACGAGCGACGTGAGGATAATTGTTTTTACCACTAACCAATTTTTGCAGGTACTATCATGTCAGATCAAAACAACACACCACCCCATCTCGAGATAGAACTTACATTCCAAATGCAAGCCATGACGCAGATGATGGAGAGGATGAATTTTGTGATGGGAAACGTGATGCGAACCTCGTGATCGCATGTTCACGCAACCCACACACAAAGACACCAATTCCCGGAAAGCCAAGTAAATCAGGTTTGATAGGAATGTGACACAAAGATAACTTATACCTAGGCACCAGAACTATTGGAAACGAAGACCCCCACCTAACGAATATTGATTCTCAAACGAGAAGTATAAGGATGACGCCACGAAGACAGTTGTTTTTCGATAAGTCGTTTTCAGTTCTTTAGAGAACCATGGAAGGGAGATTATCTCACCAACACACACACACACAAAGTGCGGCAAACAAGAAGTTTTATTAATATGAATTGTCTTGCCTTACATCTCTGGTCATGCCCTTATTTATAGTGACTCCAAACTAAAATAAACCCTAATGGACCCCTTATGTGGACTTGTATGATGCCCACTTACAATTAAACCCAAATAATATAAATAAACCAAAAACTAAGAAGAGAATACAATTAAATAAATAAATCTGAATTTAATATCCTAAATATGTTAGGATCAGATTTGTTGCTTTTAAGAAGTCCCATGATACGGTTCAGCCCTGTGAAACGACCCAAGTAATGTCAGATTCGGACTTTGGCGTAAAAAGCGCAAAGTCCAGGTTTACGGCAACAGTCGAAATTCTCAGTCCGACCGTTGGATCGAGCTCATATTTTATGAAGACTCTCCAGACATATCTTCCTACCTTGGGTTAAAAATTCAGGTCAATCGGGGTTTGGGAAGGAACCGCAATACTGGTCAACATAGGCTGTACGAATTTTGTTATTTACTTCCATTTGACTTGTGGAATTCCTATTTGGTAAGGATTCTTTTCCTACAAGGATGTGGAAGCTCGTTTTGGGAATTTACTAGTTCCACAAGGATCTTTAATGAGCTGCAATATAATCTACAAGTGTGGCAATGATTCATTAATGTTTCGAAATCCTTTTCTTATAAGGATTCCTTATTCATCTTAGCTACACAAGGAAAGAGGGGCTGGTGGTATTTAATGACAGATTAGTTATTTTTATTATTTTCTTTAATGCTTGGGCTTAATTAAAACTTTGTTTTGAGCTAGGATCCAAGGCTTGTTTGGATCAGGTTATGGGCTTTTCAGTTTAGGGTTTTGGGCCAGTTTTGAGTGGACCTCATATAAGTCCACATAAGGGGTCCATTAGGGTTAACTTTTCAAGAACTATTTAAGCTCATGTAGGCCAAAATTTCAGCAGCTTTGATGATTATTATTCTGAATTTTTCAGTTTTAACGTGTGAGAGTGATTCTTGCATTCTTCAGTTCTTGAACGAACTGAATCTGACTTATCGAAGATTAACTGGCTTCGTGGCGTTATTGTACTCATTCCAATAGTGTTGGTGCCTTGGGGCAGGTTTCCATTGTGTCACACTCATATCTAATCTATTTTGACTTTCCGGGATCAGATCTCAATCTTGATTGTGGGTTGCATGACCACGTGATCACAAGGTTCGCATCAACATGGATTCATCCGCGTATGCCGATTAAGAAATCAGCAACAAGAACTGTATAAACAGTGATGGTGGGGTCATTTTACTTTTACCTTTTTTTGTTGGGTGTTTACATTCTCCCTTCCTAATATAAATTTCATCCTTGAAATTAATGGGACTCGTATTGATAGTGCCTCCAAATTCTCAAAGCAAACACCACAATAACTGACTCTAGGTCATGTTTCAAGTAATTCTCTAGGTGAGTCTCAAACTATCTTGACACATAATTGCTCTCCATGTTACATTAATCACATCCAAGTCCTTTCTTCGAGGCATCATTACTAACTACGAAACCCTTGTTATTTAGAACGTACCAGTTTAGTGTAGCAGTCTATTTGACCTTGTACTTACTCAGCTAACCATGCTTAGGATTATATCAAAATCATGTCATTCTAGGGGCATTAAGTTTACTTCTATTTTATACCTTGTTTCCTGTCGAAGTTCTAATAATGAACCCTGTTTTCTATTATTTCACCCCCTTCCCATTTTGGTGACAATTCTCCTAGTACTAAATGAGTGGGTAGCACCCAGTTCAAACAACACAAACACATTAAAGTTATTCATCGGTAGTGTACCTGCTACCACATTAAATGTAGCCCTAACTTCTTCCTGTGATGCCTCAAACATTCCACCTTTTCCCCTTATTCAAAAATGACGGTCTACTGGTAAAATCACCCCCATCTCTTTTTTTACCTGTTCCCTGATGTGTGTGCGGACCCTCTCCAATACAGGCTTCTAAAGCTCATGTTGCCTCAATCAGTTCTCTCACTGATTTAAACCGTAAGACAATCAACCCTTGCCTCAATTCCTATTGAAGCCCATCTCTCAACTTCTCAATCATATATTCCTTAGTGGGAATGTAATGTGAAGCAAACAATGAAAGGTCGTGGTATCTCCATTTATTTTCCAAAACCGATATTTCCCCTTATCTCAATGCCAAGAATTTTTGTTCCTTCACTTTGTGATGGTACTTAGAATAAAACTAATTTTCAAACTCAAATTGTAAGTCGCTCTAGGTCATGTTTCGATTGCCCACCATAGTTAAACAGTTTATTGCCATGTAATGGCCTGGTAGGATAATAATTAAATAACATAGTTTACCCGTAAGCCCTCGAGTATATTAATCTGGATCATAGCCTTCTCCGCTTTCCTGATCCACCTCCTGGTTATCACATCATCTTGTTCCCCTAAATATGGTTTGCAGCCCGTTTCCCTCATGCTTACCTTATAAGTAACACCACGTTATCCGTGGTCGTGGCACTCTAAGAGGCTACCTGCGTGCGAAATCTATGTGGCTGGAAACTTCTTAGGTCGTAAAGCTACTTCCCTCCATCACAACTTTAATAATTTGGACTAGGATTATTGGGTTTACATATGACAGGGCACCCCCGTTGGTATAGTCGATGGGTGTGCCTCTACTCTTTCTTGCTGCCCTATCTCTGCTGGGGCTATTTCCTCAGTCTGATTGGGTATTCGGTCTTCTCCTGCTTCCACAATTCTTTCTCGCAAGGGTTCGGATGATCTCATTAGGGCATGAGAAATCGTGTCATTCAAGGGATCTTCGTCTAGCCAATCTTGGGCGTTCCGACCTTTTTCTATGTTCATGTTGATATATGTGATTTTGTTTCGGTGTTTATGCTGAGATGTTTTTCCTTGAGGTGCAGGGGCCATGCTAATCTTCTCTGTATCATTCCAATTTTATCGGATGTCCTCGAAGGGACTTGAAGCAGTGAACGAATCTAGGTTGGATCGATGCGATCTCACATGGGGCTATTTAGTGAGTGGTGGACTTGGGGTACACAAACACACAAAATAAATAAATATTCATTTGTTATTTTAATTTTATATGTTCATGTTGATATGTGTGATTTTGTTTAGATGTTTATGACAAGATGTTTTTCCTTGAGGCGGTGAGCTAATCTAGGTTGGATTGATGCGATCTCACATAGGCCTATTTAACGAGTGGTGGACTTGGGATCTATTTCAATTAATATAATCTTGAACAAGCTTATGTGTATTATGTATTCATCATTCTTCCTAGTCCAACGCTCGTACTTCAAAAGTAAGGATTGTGCCTTTTTACTATGTCAGATCCCAAATCATTACCTTCAGTCTTAGTAGTATTTTACCTTTAATAGCAAACATGCATATACTAAATTAGACAAACTCTTAGCATGCAAACACAATAGGTACCTTGTTAAAAAAAAAACAAATATGAAGCAATTTAACTTATTTAGAATGTATAGCGTGATTGTTATATTTTTTTTTATTACATAATCAACTCCCTAGAACATCTGAAATGTCATTTAGAGATTACTAGTTGCCATAAAACTAGATGACGACCTTTTTTATTATTTTTTTTCTTTTTAAATATTTTTTATGCTTATATTTGCAATCACCTTTTAACAATTATATATGAGCCTAATATACAATAAATTGTAAGAAATTTCACATTAATATTTAATAGGAATTTGATTGTTAATTTTTATATGGTTTTTATTAAATAATTATTTTTTGATTTTTTTTCATATAACCACATTAAAAGTTTGAAAAAAAAATTCCTTTTTTTTTTAAACTTTCCTTTTACATTACAATGAGTTTTTGCTTAAAAAATATGTTTTCATAAAAAATCAAGTTACTAATTTTTATAAACTTAATAATTATTTGTTTAGAGAAAATAAATTTTGTGTGTTTGATTATGTATGAGTTGCTTATGCGTGGAGCTCATGATGGTGGTTTAATGAGATATTTTGGTGTTAGGAAGACTTTAAAAGTTTTGTATGAGCATTTTCTTTTCTAAAATAAAACGTGATGTACAAAAAATATGTGAAAGATGTTTCTTGTGTAGGTAAGCCAAATCTAAGTTCTTACCTCATAAGGTATATATACTCCTTGCACATACATAAAGAACCTTGGGTTATTTACATGAACTTTATTTTAGGTTTACCTAGGTTAAAAAGAGGCAGGGATTCAATTTTTATAGAGATAGGTTTTCTAAGATGACAACTTTTATATCATGTTATAATATTGATAATGCGACTAATGTTGTTGATTTATTCTTTTGAGAGATATCATGACTTCATTGTGTTCTTAACATTATTGTTTTTTATCGTAATGTTAAGTTTCTCAGTTGTTTTTGGAAGGTTTTCTAAGAAAATTTAGGAATGAAACTATTGTTTTTAACTACTTTTCATCCATAAATGAATGGTAAAACAAAAGTAGTAAGAAAAGTTGTCATTTAAAAGAACTTGAAGAATCACGAGGAGTGTTTATTGTTAGAAGTGTGCATTATGCAACTGATCATTCACCATTTGACATTATTTATGGTTTTAATCCATTAACTTGTTTGGATTTGATTCCTTTAGCTGTTGATGAAATGGTTGGTCTTGATGGAATTAGAAAAGCAAATATGGTGAATAAATATCATAAGATTGTTTGGCAGCATCTAAAGCTAACAAAGGTCGCAGGTGTGTTATCTTTGAACTAGGTGATTAGGGTTTTGTGCATATGAGAAAGGAAATATTTCCAATTCATTGGAGATCTAAATTGCAACTAAGTGGAGATGGTCCATTTTAAGTTTTTTTTTTTGGTAAGCTGACTTATGTATTAAAAGAAAATGATACAAAGAATATAATGGGCATACCCAAGATTTACAATGTGAACAGAAACAAAAACCAACAAATGGCTACAGGCTAGCCACATAACAAAACAAAACAAAAACTTAGACCAACTAGATATGCTAGGGGTACAAAAACAACCAGCTAAACATCAAATTAAGAGTCCATGTTATTGACCCTCCAAAGTCTTTGGATCCTTATGTTTTCATCTGTTTGTTGAACATTCCTCATCAAAACAAGCTTATCGCGAATGATACATTCGATTTGATCAAAAACCAAATTCGAAGCTTTAGACATATCTGCAAAGATCCTTGCGTTCCGTTCTTGCTAGATACAATACACTGTAGCTGCGAAACCCAGTTTACGAGAAACATTGACGAAACTTTTGCCATGCCAAGAGACAGTGGCCAATCGAATCCATTCATCCAAGCTTTTTGTCATTCTTGGAATGTCGCATCTGTCACAAACATTCCACCATAATGCTTTCGTAAAGGAGCATTCAAAGAACAAGTGGTTGTGATCTTCATTATTGCGGAGACAAAGTGAGCACCTATTAAGTTCTTACCAAAAAGGTCAACGACAATGCATATAAGTTAGATATACTAAGTGAGTATAATGTTAGTGTGACATTCAATATTTCTAATCTTTCTTTTTCTTATGTAGGTGATGATTCAAGGTTGATTTTTTTGAGAAAATGAGACACAATGAGAATCATCCAGCAACACCATGAGATCCATTACATGTTTCAATTGAGCCAATTATAAGGACAAGAGTCAAAAGGATTAAAATAAGAGTTTAATGGGTTGTTTTATGACATTTGAGCTAAGCAAGCTTCAAGAATTCATTCTAAGGTGGCATCAATTATGAAGTTGAGTTTGAAGGAGGATCAAGTCTTGATCAATGTGATTTAAGTAAAAGATGAAGTTGTTTAACATATACTAGAACTTGGCTACACAACTTTATATTAATAGTCATAACTTTTTAATTTACTATTGGATCAAGTTGAAATTTTACCTGAGATTTTAAATGCTCCATTTCTCCTATAGGGTTAAAATTTTGTTGCAATCTGACACGACTAAAAGCTTGATGTCTTCTCCCAAGTGCAGGAGTGTCGAAGTAATAAATAACCCGGCAAGACCGGGGTCGAACCATAGAGAGGTTAATTGTATAAATAACAAGACAACAACAACAACAACAACAACAACAACAACAACAACAATAATAATAACAATAATAATACTCAGTATGTGGCGTTGTTATACCTGAGAATGATCTAAAAGATCGGGTCACAGGTTTCCAGCCTATATACTGAGTTTATGAAAATATCAAAGTTATATATTATATAATATAAATAGAATGTAAATAATAATAATAATAATAATAGCAAAAGATGAAGAAATTAATGAGAACTTTGAGATGAAAGATTAACGTAAGGATTAAACAATGATAAAAACAAATGTCAAGGTTAGAGGATCCACTAATGGTACTTCAAACAAGTATAATATAAACTCTTATTACTTAATTGGAAACCACACATAAAGGAGGTTCCAATCAGATTATAAATTGTTAACATGATTACATTAGTTATCTTATTCGAATAAAGCTAATACTTGTAAATGTTGACAGGCATTCATGATTATAACTTATGTTAACAACAAATCAAGTTCCTTTCATAGCTCAGGTGTCGGTTATACCATACAGTATAGGCTATGAAAGTGCCAAGTATTTGTTGTACCAAGTGTTATACAACATAAATCTAGATTAACCAATTAACAAGCAAAGTATTAAAAGTGAACAAGATAACAAATATAAAACATGTTAGTATCCAACGTTAAGGTCCATGTTAAGTTTATATTATACTTATTCTTACACCATTAGTGTACCCTTTTCACCTTGACATAATTAACTTAGCTAAACATAATAAAAGAAAGAAACATAAATGAACAAGATAAGAACATAAATGAAAAAAAAAGTTAACTAAGTAAAGGAAAGGAAATGAAGTGCATAGACTTGATATTATTGAAAGCAAAACATAAGCAATACAAAGAGAGAAAGCAAGAGCATGATCTTGATTTGGAAACCAAGATGCCTTAATACATGGTAAGTGTCTTCTTTTATAGGCCAAAATTTGGAACTATTGATTTGTTGACTAATTGATGAGTGGGTGGCCACATCTTGACTTGGTGACAATCCTTATCTTCTTGTCTGAACAAAATGTCATTGCTAACATCATAATTTGCCCAGAATCCTCAAGAATGGTCTAGTAAATTGTCTCAGCTTTCCAACAAAAAAAAGATGAGGTCATTTGGACTTCTAGAACTCAAGATATGGGCTGAATACTAAATAGTGTCTGGGCTGCAGGACAGCTTCGGACTTCTTCGTTGTTCCTTCAATTTGGACTTCAAAACGGCCTTTTTAAATCTTGGGCTCCTCATGAAAGTTGTAGGACTTTGTCTTAACTTTCCATCCATATAAAATGGACGTAAATCCGATATCTAGAGCTCTAGATATGATCCAATTACCGAGCAATGTTCCGGTTTGGACTGCACCAGCATCTCTTTTCTAAGTTTGGCCATCTCTTTGTCCTTTCACTTTCAATACTTAAACTCATCAATCAATCTTTTCATTTATGTGATAGACCTGCATTTAAGATGAACATTTACCATAAATTAAGGTATCTTATAGTATCAAACTTGTTATTATAAAGAGGAGAGGTAGGATTTTCATAAAGTTTACGAGCAGACATGGTGCCGGAGGAAGGGGCTGCATGTACTTCTTTAGATCAAAGTTTAACAATCTGTAATACAATTGCTTATGCACCCATGAACCCTGTTAGTCATGAGGTGAATGTTGATATTGGAGCTATGGGAGCTGATACAGGTAAGGAAGACGAGGATAAGGAGTCGACGTCACTGATTCCCAACAAGTCCGCAAAGTCCGATTTCTTCTGACGGGGAAACTTTTATTAATCAGTTAGCTAGCAAGGCTAGAGACTCTCTAGAGAAAAAGAAAACGGGTTCTCCAGGCTTTTCAAAAAAGAGTAAGAAATCTGGCTCCTCGAGGGGGCTCAAGTAATCAGTGTGTTGCTGTTTGGTACTCCTCTCTAATTCCCTATGATTATTGGATGTTGGAATGTTAGAGGTTTGAATGATCCCATAAAGCATTCAGAACTGCGTCAGCTCATCCATCAAGAGAGGATGGTTTTTTTTTTGGTTGAAACTCGGGTTAGAGACAGGAATAAAGATAATGTTTCGCAACTTCTGCGTAACATTCTTGTATAATTATGATTTCTCTTGTCGTGGTCGTATTTGGGTTTGTTGGAATGCTGATTTGGTGAAGGTGGATGTTCTGGGAATGTCAGACCAGGCTATCCATGTTTCTGTCATGATATTAGCTACCAATATCTGTTTTAATGCTTCAATCATTTACGGAGACAATAATGCATCCTTACGTGAGGCTTTATGGTCTGATATTGTGAGTCGTAGTGATGGATGGGAGTCAACCCCATGGATTCTTATGGGCGACTTTAATGCTATCCGCAACCAGTCAGAGAGGTTAGGAGGGTCTTCTACGTGGGCTGGTCATATGGACAGATTGGAAACATGTATACGTGAAGCGAAAGTGGATGATCTTCGGTATTCAGGTATGCATTATACTTGGACGTTAATGTCCTGAGAATATGATTATGCGGAAACTAGATAGAGTGCTTGTAAATGAGAAGTGGAATATGCACTTTCCATTGTCGGAAGCGAGATTCTTGCCTGCTGGTATGTCGGATCATTCTCCCATGGTGGTAAAAGTCACTGGTAATGTTCAGAACATAAAGAAACCATTCAGATTCTTCGATATGTGGATGGATCATGATGAGTTCATGCCCTTGGTGAAGAAAGTATGGGATCAGCATTCGGGGGGTTGTCCAATGTATCAGTTGTGTTGCAAACTAAGGAAGCTAAAGCAGGAACTTAAACATTTCAATAAGACTCACTTCTCCAATATTTCCGATAGAGTCAAAGATGCAAAAGATCAAATGGATAAGGCTCAACAAGCTCTGCATACAGCGCCTGAGAATCCAACATTGCGTATGCGAGAAAGAGATGCTGTTCGTAACTATGCTTCTACTGTCAGGGCGGAAGAGAGTTTTTTCAAACAAAAGGCAAGGATGCAATGGCTTAGCTTGGGGGATCAGAATACGAGCTACTTCCACAAATCAGTAAATGGAAGACAGAATAGAAATAAGCTTCTCGGGAGGAGGGGAAGTCGTTGAAGGACACGAGGCAATCAAATCAGAAGTAATTGCATACTTCCAGCGTGTAGTGAATCAGATGCCTAGGGTCTTGAACGAGGAAGTGATGCAATCGGCAATTAACTGCAAACTGTCTTCGACTCAACAGCATGAACTAGCACAAGAAGTAACAAAGGAGATTAAGAATGCTATGTTTAGTTTAAAAACAACAAAGCCCTGGCCCGGATGGCTTCAACGCAGGTTTCTTCAAAAGAATGTGGCATATAGTGGGGGAAGATGTAATCAAAGCTGTTAGCTCCTTCTTTCAGACTCGTAGAATGCTTAAAGAAATGAATGCTACATCCATTTCCCTTATCCCTAAAGTTGCGAATCCTACGAGGTTGACAGATTTTCGTCCTATATCTTGCTGTAATACAGTATACAAATGCATCGCGAAGATTCTAGCTGGGAGAATGAAAGTTGTTTTTCCGTCCTTAGTAGGTCCGTATTAGACAGCTTTTATCTCTGGACGGAGAATCAGTGACAATATTCTTTTGTCTCAGGAGCTAATGAAAGGCTATCATAAATCTACGGGTCCGGCTCGTTGTGCTATGAAAGTAGATCTGATGAAGGCTTATGACTCGGTTCGGTGGGATTTCGTTGATGCTACGTTAATAAAAATGGGATTCCCTAGAACAGTGGTTGATTGGATCATGGTGTGTGTGTTACATCGTGTCAATTCTCAATCAACGTCAACGGTGAACTTGCAGGTTACTTTAATGGGGGTAGAGGGCTGAGACAAGGTGATCCATTATCTCCATATTTGTTTGTCCTTTGCATGGAAATCCTGTCAGGGCTGTTCTGCAATATGAGTGCCAATCAAAACTTCAAGTTCCACTGGAGATGCAAGAAGGACAAAATTTCTCATCTTTGCTTTGCCGACGACTTGATGATATTCAGCAAAGGGGATGTACACTCAGTTCGTATGATCAAAAATGCACTCATAGAGTTTCAAGATCTATCAGGTCTATATCCAAATCCAAACAAAAGTGACATCTTCTTGAGCGGTGTGTTAGGTGCTGAGAGGGAACAGATTATATCAGTATTCTTGGGTTTAGAGAGGGGGAGCTTCCTATGAAATATTTGGGAGTGCCTCTTATCTCGTCCAGACTAAAGGCTGTTGATTGTAAGGGCCTCGTGGATCGAATTACCGCTAAAGTACGACATTGGACCTGCATAACACTCTCTTTCGCAGGGCGAGTACAACTGATTAACTCAGTTTTATTCTCCATCCAGGTCTATTGGGCATCTCTATTCCTATTACCTGGGCAAGTAGTGAAAAACGTTGAGCAAATTATGAGATCATTTTTTTGGTCAGGTTCAGATATGAGCACTACTAGGGCTAAAGTGGCTTGGGATCAGGTATGTCTTCCAAGAAAGGAGGGGGGGCTAGGCATAAAAAGGATAACAGAATGGAACAAGATTGCCTTGTTGAAACACATTTGGAACTTGTGCAATGACTCGGATGGCTCAATTTGGTCTACTTGGATCAGATCCAATCTCTTGCGAGGTAGGAATTTCTGGACAATCAAGGCGCCAGGAAGCTGCTCTTGGGCTTGGGGAAAGATTCTAAAGCTCAAATCCTTAGCATGGCCGAAGATGAAGCACATTATCGGAGATGGAATGACAACCTCTCTATGGTTTGACAATTGGCATCCTCACAGCCCGCTCGCTGATACTTACGGTGAACGATTCATCTATGATTCAGGTATGGAACACAACGCGAGAGTGAACGTGCTGATTAATAACTTAGAATGGAGAATTCCTATCACTCATGCTATTGGCTGGCACCCCATTATAGAAGCTATTCCTTCCACATCTACTCCTAAGGGGCAAACGGATGAGATTGTTTGGTTGGATTCGCCAAATCAGAGTTTCTCGGTCAAAGTAGCTTGGGAACAACTAAGAATTCATCATCAGATGGTTGATTGGCATGACATCGTGTGGTTCAAGAATGCTGTCCCAAGACATGCATTTCTTCTTTGGGTGGCTATCCAACGGAAACTCTCAACGCAGGATAGACTTCATCGGTTTGGTATTCATGGTCCCAATAGGTGCTCACTTTGTCTCCGCAATAATGAAGATCACAACCACTTGTTCTTTGAATGCTCCTTTACAAAAGCATTATGGTGGAATGTTTGTGACAGATGCGACATTCCAAGAATGACAAAAAGCTTGGATGAATGGATTCGATTGGCCACTGTCTCTTGGCATGGCAAAAGTTTCGTCAACTTTTCTCGTAAACTGGGTTTCGCAGCTACAGTGTATTGTATCTGGCAAGAACGGAACGCAAGGATCTTTGCAGATGTGTCTAAAGCTTCGAATTTGGTTTTTGATCAAATTGAATGTATCATTCGCGATAAGCTTGTTTTGATGAGGAATGTTCAACAAACAGATGAAAACATAAGGATCCAAAGACTTTGGAGGGTCAATAACATGGACTCTTAATTTGATGTTTAGCTGGTTGTTTTTGTACCCCTAACATATCTAGTTGGTCTAAGTTTTTGTTTTGTTATGTGGCTAGCCTGTAGCCATTTGTTGGTTTTCGTTTCTGTTCACATTGTAAATCTTGGGTATGCCCATTATATTCTTTGTATCATTTTCTTTTAATACATAAGTCAGCTTACCAAAAAAAAAAAAAACTTGTTATTATAAAACATGCTTTAGTTAAGGAGTTATTGATACTTCAAGTGCAAAATGATGATATAAAACCTTGATAAACATGCACTTTTAAGTACTAATCACAATCATACATAAAAAAATGTCTTCCAATAAGGCCTGGAAGTTTCTATATGGATTAGACTTTATTCGGCTTTATTCATTTATTTTAAAGTAATCTTAAACTAGTTTATATTTTGATTTTAATTTCAACTTAATATTTCAATAAGGTTTATTTTGTTGAACTATAAATATATATTTTTTTATTTTTAAGTTAGGGAAACTCATTGGTTTTTTTAAAAAATAATATTGGAGAAGATTTCTCTTGCTCTTAGTTTTTCATTAAACTATTTATAACTTATCAAAAATTTCTTTTTGTGTTGTTCAACCTTTATAATTTCGGTTCTCGATTCATCATAATCAACGAGTCAGGGTTTTCATCCAATAACTATGGTTTTTTAGCTCAAGTAATTATTAAGTCAGGTTTTTTTCAACTCGATTTTAGATTTCTTGAGTTATGTTCAATCTTGATTGTATGTTTTAAGATTATTAACCTCTGAGTTCACATTATCCCCTTTCATTTATTGTGGTTGCATACATGGCAAAGGTAAGTGAAGATTCCCTCCTCCATTTCCCATCATCTATGCATGCAAGAACAAAACAACCCACCAATTTTTTTAAAAAAAATTCTTGTTTTGAAAAAAAAAAAACGAATATAAATTAATACTGTTGGGTAGAAGAAATAAAAAAACAAAGCTCCAAAAAATGATCCCAACTACAAGATTCAATCTTCATTCTCCCATCATCCAATATTGACACGACCAGAAGATTGATGTGTTCTTCCAAGTGCAGGAGTGTCAAAGTAATAAAAAACCCGGCAAGACCGGGGTCGAACCAAAGGGATGTTAACTATATAAATTATAAATAACAACAACACAACAACAACAATAACAATACTAATAATAATTAGTAGTAGTAATAATAGTAGTAATAGTAATAATAATGATAGTAATAATAGTAATAGTAATAGTAATAATAAAAAGGACTTTGAGATGTAAGATTAATGTAAGGATATTAAACAATGATAAAAACAAATATCAAGGTTAGAAGATCCACTAATGGTACTTCAAACAAGTGTAGTATAAACTCTTATTACTCAACTAGAAACCACACACAAAGGAGGTTCCAATTAGATTATAAATTGTTAACATGATTACATTAATTATCTTATTCGAGTAATGCCAATACTTGTAAATATTATCAGGTATTCATGGTGATAGCTTATGTTAACAACAAATTAAGTTCCTTTCATAGCACAGGTGTAGGTTATACCATACGGTTGGGCTATAAAAGTGCCAAGCATTTGTTGTACCAAGGGTTGTTCAGCACAAATCTAGATTAACCATTTAACAAGCAAGGTATTAAAAGTGAACAAGGTAATAAATATAAAACATGTTAGTACCAAGCATTAAAATCCAAGTTGATTTTATACTAAACTTATTCTTACACCATTAGTGTAACCTTTTCACCTTGATATAATAAATTTTGCTAAACATAATGAAAGAAAGAAACATAAATAAACAAGATAAGAACATAACTATATAAGTAAAGGAAAGGAAATGAAAAGCACAAATAAAAAATTAATATAACATAAAATAAAACTTAAACATTATAAAATACAAAAAAAGAGACCAAAGCTTGATCTTGATCTGAACACCAAGATGTCTAAATGCATGACAAATGCCTCCTTTTATAGGCTAAAATTTGGAACTATTGATTTGATGAATAATTGTTGAGTGGGTAGCCACATCTTGACTTGGTAACAATCCTTATCTTCTTGTCTGAACAAAACGTCATTGCTAACGTCAGAATTGGAACCACCTTTACTCATGAAAGTTCTAGAAAATTGTCTCAGCTTTCCAAGAAAAAAAATTAAGATCATTTGGACTTCTAGAACTCGAGATATGGGTTGAATACTGAACAGTGTCCGAGCTGCAGGACAGATTCAAACTTCTCCGTTATTGCTATAATTTGGACTTGAAAATAGCATTTTTAAATCTTGGACTCCACATGAAAGTTGTAGGTTTATGTCTTACTGAATCTATCCAAACAATTGAGGTCATTTGGATATCTAGAACTCAAGATATGACCCAATTACCGAACAATGTTCCAATTTGGACTGCACCGACATCTCTTTTTTAAGCTTCACCCTCTCTTTATCTTCATAATTTCAGTAGTTGAATTCATCAATTAATCCTTTGATTTATGTGATAGGCCTGCATTTAAGATGAACATTTACCATATATTAAGGTATCTTATAGTATCAGACTTGTTATTATAAAATATGCTTTAGTTAAGGAATTATTGATACTTTAAGTATAAAATGATGATATAAAATCTTGATAAACATGAACTTTTAAGTACTAATCAAATATATTTCACCATTTAATTTAGAGTGATATTTCAACAATCAATATATATATATATATAGCTTTGGGTATATTATAATAACTATCTAAAGACTTGAATGAATTACAAGTTCTTTTATATCTAAAATGATTTTAATTTTTAATTTTTTATTATTAAAGGGGGTGATTTTAAAAATATTAAGGATATTATGAATAAAAATATATATTTTTTAATTTCATGTAAATATCAAAAACTTTTTTATTATTTAAATAGTTCATGTAGTTTTATAATATATTAGAGAGTTTTTGAAATTTATCCAATAAAGTTTTATGGAAAATATTTTTATTAGTTGTACTTATTATTTTAAAACTTCGGTTCGTTGGATCAACTTGAAACTCAATTAATCTTAAGTTTGGACTAATCCGAGTTAAAAAAAGAATAAAAAAAAAACTTGATTAATATAATAAAAAATCCGAGTTAACTTTTTATTTATTTTAATTTTTTTGTTATCAAAATAGTGTTGTTTTGTTTTTTTTAAAAATATTTTTGAGGTGAATCTATAGCTATGAATTTTTTTTCTCTTAGAAATAGATGTCCTGAACAATACTTCTTTTTTGAGAGATGGACCACATTTTATATCTCGGCAAACACTTAAGATAAGTAAAGAAATATAATTAATTGAACATAGTTAATGAATACTTTACATAAGAACCAAAAAATTGTTGAATTTAATTTAGAGTGATATGATATAACAAGTAAAGTTGTGATGTACAAATCTATTTGTTTCCCAAGAACCGAACAGGTGTTCGAGGAGGAGGATAGGTGGAGAGTCCGCAATCCAACACAACCCATGCTCCGTTTTTTATTGCCTATTTCTCTAAAATAAGAAAGTAAAACACAAGAGAATCGGAGAGAGTGGAGGAGAGGTTTGTTTTGTTTTAGTGTTTGTTGAGTTGGCGAAGATTTTGGTTATCTATCCATTCCTCCTCACTTTCTCAACAAACGAACGCTTCAACTGCATAATTTCACGGCCAGCTAAACATTCCTACTCTTATCACTCTTTTCCCCCCCTCCTCTTTCTCCCCTTCTCTTTTGGTAATCTGTCATCAAAACTTTAACAAAATAGAGCAGAAAAAAAAAAAAAAGCTCTTTTGGTCTCTTAATTTCTTCTTCTTCTTCTTGTACGTTTCTTGATTATTTTTCTTTTGTTTTTGGGCTTCTTTTTGTTTTTTTTAATGAACAGATGATGATGGCGTGGAGTTGTTGGGATTTGTGTGTGTGATCAGGAGGAGGAGGGTGTTTTGTCCTCAGGTGGTGAAGATCTGAGGCTTTTGTTTCTCTTTTAAAGATATTTTAAAGTTTTTGCGTAATCAATCGAAAAGAAAGAGAAATGAGTGCATCAAGGTTTATAAAGTGTGTGACAGTAGGAGATGGAGCTGTTGGTAAAACTTGTCTCTTGATCTCTTACACCAGCAACACCTTCCCTACGGTAATTCAATCTCAATTTCCTGACTCTTTTGTACTTTCGCTTTTCAGTTTTTCTGGGAAATTGGGATATGGGTTCTTGAGTTTTGGTGGAAATGATAATGGGTTTCCTTTTGTTTATATTTTCATTATAAATGTTTTTTAATTTGGGATTTGGTTTTCTGAATTTTGGTGGAACTTGAGTTGGGCTCTATTTAATTTCCATTTTGAGATTCTATGTCGAGTATGTATGTCATTTTATTTATGATTTGGTAGGGTGGTAATTCAAGGGTAGGTCCTTTCTGGACATGTTTGCATGATTTGGTAATGTTTCGATTCATTTTGCTGATAAATAATCAAGGGAGGTTAAGATTGTTGTCGAGTTTCTGTTTTGCTCCCAATTATGGATTGATCAAAGCTGAATTTTGCTTCTATTTATTAGTTTGGCCTGGCTTGACATTATTATAATGGAAGTTTTAGTTTTTCAATAAGAAATGCCGTTACTTATCCAAATTATTGTTTTCTTTTTTTCCTTTACATTTCACGCAGCAAAAAATTCTTTTATTTTGTTCATATTTTCATGGGATTTAATCAAATCCTTTACAAGAGAGTGTAATGCCATTGCCTTATTTTATTGCATTGTTGTGATAAACAGGATTATGTGCCTACAGTTTTTGACAATTTCAGCGCAAATGTGGTCGTGAATGGTGCTACTGTCAATCTGGGGTTGTGGGATACAGCTGGTAATTCTACATAGATCTTTATATATTTTTGTGTGTGTGTGTTATTTGCTTCTATATTTTATTTTGGATGTGTGATTCTGCATGGATCTGACTTTATTTTTTATTGAAACAGGGCAAGAGGATTATAATAGATTAAGACCATTGAGTTACCGTGGGGCAGATGTTTTCATACTGGCATTCTCTCTCATTAGCAAGGCCAGTTATGAAAATGTTTCTAAAAAGGTTGGAAATTAGATTGCATGAAATGCAGTCTTTTGTTTCAATCCTAGACAAACTATTCCTATATTAAAAAATAGAACATGCTGATGAGTTATCACTTCTTTTCCAGTGGATTCCAGAGCTGAAGCATTATGCACCTGGTGTCCCAATAGTTCTCGTCGGCACAAAACTTGGTAAATTTTCGTTTATACATGGAATTAGATAGATGTGTTTGTAAGCATTTTTAGTGTTTGATGATTATGCATATGAGCTTGTTTGCTCAACTGCTTTTGTGCTCAATTTTAATTTGCCCGAGAATTTTTTACATTAAAGTTGCTCGAGTATTGTTAATAGAAGTCTTTATTTTCTATTGTGCATGGTTGCATGTAATACTTTTTTCAGTTGCTGTTCAGCAAGTTCATTAGTCGATATGTAACTAGTGTTGTCTGCAGCAACATGTGATTAGTAATTTGTTATGGACAAGGATTTTCTTTTGACCTGCTCTTTTATAATTTATCCTTTTTCTTTTTGTGGGATGAGTGATACTTAAAGTTCTGCTTTATGCAATTTTCTTCATGATCAATGTTTGCAGCTTGATTTTGTGAAAAACTTTCGATGAGTATTTAATGGGCATAATGTGAATAAATCGATGGGTGTTACTCTTCTAAGGAAACAAAAAAATAAGTTGTCAAGAGGTATATTCTTTTTGTCTGAACAAAGCTAGATATAGCCCATAGTTTTACTACTTTCTTGGTG
The DNA here is from genome assembly GCA_964019445.1 of Populus tremula. Classification (NCBI taxonomy): domain Eukaryota; kingdom Viridiplantae; phylum Streptophyta; class Magnoliopsida; order Malpighiales; family Salicaceae; genus Populus; species Populus tremula. Next base: position 82,747 of record CAXHTJ010001040.1, read on the forward strand.
GCTTTCATTCTTTCATTATGCGCCTGTATTTCCTTTCACATGTGTATCATTAATTTGTGACTCATCATAAGGTATTCTAACTTCAATTTGTGATTTTCATTTTCATGGGACATTCTCCAAAATATACATCAGTTGGTTTTTTTTTTTTTTTTAAAACAAATTAGTCTTACTTTTTTTCTGGTTTTCAATGAGCTAGATCTTCGGGATGATAAGCAGTTCTTCATAGACCACCCTGGTGCTGTTCCTATTACTACAGCTCAGGTAAAACTCGTGACTGATTGTGTGTTTTCTCTCATTTTGAGCATTTACATGAATTGTTGTTTTTCCATTTTTTTAAGCAAATCCTTCCTATCACCCAATTATTGATGTTGTTGTCTTTGAATATTTAAAAGGGAGAGGAGCTGAGGAAGCTGATTGGTGCACCTGCCTACATTGAATGCAGTTCGAAAACACAGCAGGTATGAATATTTTACAAAGACATTCTCTTCTGCATTGAAAGCTTTTTGGGCTTATAAATTCAGTTGTTAGCTTGTTCATGCAGAATGTGAAGGCAGTTTTCGATGCAGCCATCAGAGTCGTCCTTCAACCACCCAAGCAAAAGAAAAAGAAGAGCAAAGCACAAAAGGCCTGTTCTATATTGTGATTGTAACAGGTGTGAGGAGCCTTTGTGTTACCCATGTTCCTTTCCTCTCTTCCCATTGCTCTCTAAGAAGCTTAATTTAATGTCTTTCCAGACAGTAATGAGGATCTACGAAGCGTGAGGTGGTTTGATATTGGTTTTTTGAATTATTATGGATCTCTAATAGTTGAATTGCATTGCATGATTGCCCACCTCCTATTCATTCCTCTTGGTTTTGATATGTTTTATGTATTAATAGACTGGAACATCCCATTAGGAACACAACGTAGCCGTGCATGAATTCTATCAAAAACTTGTATCAGTTTCAAGAGTTTGGTTATGTTGTGCCACTAATCTTGCTTTGGTTTATTTTTACTTTCTTGTTTCTGAGAACTTTCACTTTCATCCCACATCAGCAATGTTCCTAAACTCCCATAATTTTTTGCCTTGATGTTGAATGATAATTAGAAATATCCTAGAGTAACAGTGAAAGGAAGAAAATAAGTAGGGCCACCGAGGTAATAGCATTGAATGATTTGGTTGTTAGTTCATGGTGGCTGGTGATAGCAGCGAGCCGTTTCAGATTTGTTATAGAGGTATGAAATGGGTTGGGACTCCAGTTTATTAGCCCCGCTACCTTGAGTGCTAATAGCTTTCCAATTTCATCTGTTCCGTAAGTTGTTGCAGGTCACAAGATGCTGCTTTTTCATTCTTTGTTTTCCCCTTTCTGAGATGCCGAATTTTTTTGGATTTCAACATTGTGCCGAGCTTAAATTGCATGATGCGGTCCTCTTTGAGCAAGGCGATGAAGTGATGGGACAATCCTTTAGGACCGTGTCTCTGGGAACTAAAACATGCACCGCTGTTAACATGCTATCCACAGGCAGGTGAAGGGAGAGAGAAAGGAAGTCAATCCGGCAAGAAGGGTACTTCCTTGGGTGGGTTAGCATCCATTGTGCCAAACAGAAATTTATAAAATTCATCCCCTTTCACCCATTCCTCCACAAACAGACTCTAAATGCCATTTTCAGAAAAAGCATTGATGGATGTTAGTTCCTTTCGGAATCTCATCCATCAAGGTCCCCTTCAAAGGGCTAAGATTCCGGGGTTATTAGGTGCATGTTTGTAGCCAGAAATGGTGTGCTATTCTAGAGAGGAAACTCAAAGGTGAACCAATAGCAAGAAATCAAGGATGCCACTGTGGAACCAAGAACATTTGCTTAGATTCTTGCATTGCGCAAATAGAAAGAGCAACCAGGATTGAAATTCCATCTAGGCAACCACGACTTGCTGGATTATAATAAACCATTAGTTTAAGAAAACAAGCAAGCATAGCGTAGTCGGGTTCCCACATCACCACCACCCCCCCCACCCCCACCCCCAACTATCTACTATACTTGTTTCCTTTCAAGGGAAAAAAAGGGTCTATAGCAAGCATCCCTTTCCATTCTCACTCTCAATGAGAAACAATATCCATCCTAGTCATACAAGGATGTTTCACACTCTGTGATCTTTCACGAATAGCATAATATTTTACCCATTCTAACTAGAGTTGAGAACATTGCAATAGCCCAGTCAAAGGCGGAAAACTTTGACATGGAATGCTTTAACTGAACAGACATGTCATACAGCTCTGTAAAGATAACCGTGGTGTCATCACCAAAACCTAAAAAAATTGACACGGTTGTCTGTGCTAAAGGGTCAATTTAATTGACCATGAATAAAATACCAGTAGATTACAAGACAGCAACCTGATAAGCACACGGTTTCAAAATTGCACTGGAGTTAAACGTGTGAAGCTCCTCAGACCAGTATGTATGCAAGAAGATATACACCTTACTTCATGAATAAGTCAACAGTAGTCATGTTCGAACCAATAACATGAAAGTTGTTCTTGACATCCAGTTATCATGTCACACCTTGATGGGATCATATTTCTCACCATTTGCACCACCTTTCTGTTTCTGGAACTGAATGTATCCAAGTGTTCTGGATAAGAAAGCATCAGCAGCAGGATCTGGTGTACTGTTGTCACTTTGCCTCTCGGTTGTAATCAATTCAATCAGGCTCTGGATTGCAGCCCCAGTGATCTGTGGGTTTCCCTTCTCGAAGAAGTAAAGATACCTACATGCAAAAAAAAAAAAAAGGGTTGTCATTTACATTTTCGAAGATCAAAAGACAAAATTATAGAGATTGAATGAAATAAGGTTAATGGAATAGAACAATTACTTGCTCAGAATCTCAACAAAGAATGACACTGATCCAGTGTTATCCCATGCCGCGTGGGACATTTTTTGAGCAGCATTTGCAATTTCATAAAGCACTCTTCAGGCAAATCAGAACCCTGGTTCAAAAGCAGAAAGAGAGAAAATTTATCATAAACCATTGGGAAGCAAATCTCAAATGAACTCGTAAGCAGTCCACTCCTCTCACAACTCATCAAAGTTAATTACAGCCGTAACACTTCCTTTCCTACTGTATGCTACAATAGCATGCCACCGAGGCTGTCCAAGATGACATCGTGACAAGGTGCCCTAATATGCATATTGCTGTCCCCTTAATAATGCTAAGTTCTGGTTTGACCATGTTAATCACCACAAGGCTTTATTAACATTAAAAGCTTGACTCACCTCTCTCCATCTTTCATGTTATCCTTGATCATCAACCCAGAATAGATGTGCACACCCAGAAACCGCTCTGCAATGATCAGGCTTTCCTTAAAATAGCTTAGCTGAATACTGCTTGAGCAAGGTTTCATATCAGGGCCTTCACATAAATACACTTCAAATTATGATTTGGAAATTTTTAATTATAGCACAATGATGCTATAGGATTACCCCCGTGGCCTTGGGCGTTAAAGTATCCCTGTTCTCTACACCATTATCAAATGCAGTGTGGTCACCTGTGCTTTTGAATCCTGCAGCAAGCATGCATGAGAGAAAAAATAACTGAATTTGCAACTCTGAGTAAATCAATATAAAGTTGATTAAAGATTTGAATCAGATCAACTCATTTAGACTTCTTCATTTAGAATATAAGCTTGAGTGAAAAATTCATATGCAACAGGCTCTAGATCAGTCATGATGCGGACCAGCCCAGAAACACCAGCAAGGACCCATTACATGTTTCAAATGGATCAATGACTCGGTCCAAGACAAAGACATTGAAAGACGCATTGAATGCATTGGTTTTGAAGGTTTCCACCAAGTCAGAATTGGAAGGTCCATTGGAGTATCAAGAGGAGATCCAGTACATCTTATCCATGTGCAAGAGGGGTCCAAGACAACCTTATTTGGGCCATGAGATGAGGGCTTTATTTTATTTTGTTAGCTACAGCTCAAGGCTTGTTTGGGCTTAATTCATACTTTGTTTTAAGCTAAGATCCAAGGCTTGTTTGGATTAAGTTATGGGCTTTTCATTTTAGGGTTTTGGGCTAGTTTTGAGTGGACCTCATATAAGTCCACATAAAGGGTCCATTAGGGTTAACTTTTCAAGAACTATTTAAACTCATGTAGGCTAAAATTTCAGCAGCTTTGATGATTATTATTCTGAATTTTTCAATTTTAACGTGTGAGAGTGATTCTTGCATTCTTCAATTCTTGAACGAACTGAATCTGACTTATCGAAGATTAACTGGCTTCGTGGCGTCATTCTACTCATTCCAATAGTGTTGGTGCCTTGGGGCAGGTTTCCATTGTGTCGCACTCCTATCAGACCTATTTCGGCTTTCCGGGATCATATCTCAATCTTGATTGTGGGTTGCATGATCACGAGGTTCGCATCAGTTGGTATCAAAGCTAGGCTCCGAAACAAGGTCATATCATTATGTTATTTTCATTTTTTTTAGTGTTCCCTTAAGTTTTTCAGTGTTTGCGTCCATCTTCTTGTTCTTCGTGTCTGTGTTATCTAAGCAAAAAAAAAAAGTTTATATTTCATCTTGTTATTGTATCTAATCATATCAGTTTGTTAAAAAGAAAAAAAAAACAGAAAGAAATAGAGAAAAGAGTGATTAGTTGAAATTTGAAGGATCATTCAATTTTTGCCGCAGAAACACAAATATTGGTGAACCATAAGCAAACCACCTCGGAATCAATTTAAAGTTCATATTCAGTCTATTGGGGGTGGGATCGCATCATATATCAAAGTTGGGCTTATTCTGATATTATTTGCTTAAGGTTTTAATTCGAGTTTCAATTCTGCCGCAGAAACACTACTCTTAGTGAACCCCAGGTAAAACACCTTGGAATCTATTGAAACTTCATATTCTGAGTATTGGATATGTGATTGCACCAAATATTTAATTTGGAATTATTTTGATATCGGTTTCTGGAGGTTTTAATTTGAGGTTCAATTCTGCCGCAAACTGATCATACAAGGGGTTTGGGTACCTAGACATAAGAGAACGACCTATAAATTGAGTATTAGTGTTTTCATAGTATTCTTTTACTAAATATTGAATTTGAGGTCATTTCGAAATCATTTGGTCTGGGTTTCAATTCTGTTACGTAAAAATTGAGTAATTTGCGTCAAGTTTGAGAACATGATCTATACTGTTTAGATTTGTCTGAATCTTTTAATCTCTTATATTTGGGTTATCTAGGATTCAAGTAATTGTTTTCGATAATATTCGCTTTTGTTTTATTTTGTGTCTTCGTTTCGTCCATAATTCGCACGAATTTGCATTGCTACTCGCAAAATCGTAATCGTAGTTTCGTTTTGCTTTGTTTTCAGTATATTTTTTTGATTCTTGAGTCTGAAAATTATAATTAGAGTGCGCCGCGAAAGCTACTAACTTTGATTTGTTGATTTCAGTTCCTAAAAAACCAAAAGAAAGCAAGTTGTGAGGTAAGAGAGGGGGAGCTTCCTATGAAATATTTGGGAGTGCCTCTTATCTCGTCCAAACTAAAGGGTGTTAATTGTAAGGGCTCGTGGATCGAATTACAGCTAAAGTTCGACATTGGACCTGCAGAACACTCTCTTTCGCAAGGCGAGTACAACTGATTAACTCAATCTTATTCTCCATCCAGGTCTTTTGGGCATCTCTATTCCTATTACCTGGGGAAGTAGTGAAAAATGTTGAGCAAATTATGAGATCCTTTTTTTGGTCAGGTTCAGATATGAGCACTACTAGGGCTAAAGTGGCTTGGGATCAGGTATGTCTTTCAAAAAAGGAGGGGGGGCTAGGCATAAAAAGGATAACAGAATGGAACAAGATTGCCTTGTTGAAACATATTTGGAACTTGTGCAATGACTCCGATGGCTCAATCTGGTCTACTTGGATCAGATCCAATCTCTTGCGAGGTAGGAATTTCTGGACAATCAAGGCGCCAGGAAGCTGCTCTTGGGATTGGGGAAAGATTCTAAAGCTCAGATCCTTAGCATGGCCGAAGATGAAGCACATCATCGGAGATGGAATGACAACCTCTCTATGGTTTGAGACCATTAAACTAAAAATTCCTAGCTTTCAAGGTAAAAACGATCCCGAGGTTTATTTGGAGTGGGAGAAAAAGGTAAATTGGATTTTTGATTGCCATAGTTATTCTGAACAAAAAAAGGTGAAATTGGTTATAATTGATTTGGTGGGATCAGATTGTGATCAGTAGAAGGAGGAATGGCGAGCGACCCGTCAGACTTGGGGGGAGATGAAAGTCTTAATAAGGAGACGATTTGTGCCAAACCACTATTACAGAGACTTATATCTGAAGCTCCAAGGTCTGAATCAAGGTTATAAGACAATAGATGATTATCACAAAGAGATGGAGATAGCAATGATTCGGGCTAATGTTGTTGAGGATAGAGAAGCCACCATTGCTAGATTTCTTAATGGGTTGAATCGGGAAATTGCTAATGTGGTTGAGCTACAGCACTATGTGGAGCTAGAGGACATGGTTCACATGGCGACGAAGGTGGAGAGACAACTTATGAAGGGGCATGCTCGGCCAACGTTTAATTCGGGTTCGTCATCATCTTGGAAGCCGAATCTAAAGAGAGAGGGTACTGTCCGCCCAAGATCCTTTGGTCCTTCTAGAACTGAACCACCAAAGGCTAAAGTTGATGTCCCTACTGATGTCAAAGGTAAATCTGAAACTCAACCTAAACATACTCGTGATGTTAAATGTTTCAGGTGTCACGGACATGGACATTATGCTTCAGAGTGTCCAAACAAGAGAATCATGATGATTAGAGATAATGGTGATGTGGAATCTGAAAGTGAAAATTCTGATTGTGAAGGCATGCCACCATTGGAGGATAGTGATGGGGATGAGTTAGCATTACCGGTTGAGGAGTCCTTGGTTATAAGGCGAACACTTTAGGTTCAGGTCAAGGAAGATGATACTAATGAACAAAGGGAGAACATCTTCCATACGCGTTGTTATGTACAAAGCAAGGTGTGTGGTTTAATTATAGATAGTGGAAGGTGTGTTAATGTTTGCAATGCCACCCTTGTTAGTAAACTGAATTTGTGTACTGCTAAGCATGCTAAACCATATAGATTGCAATGGCTGAATGATAGTGGTGGAGTGAAAGTGACTAAACAAGTTGTGGTTCCATTTTCGATTGGGAAATATGTTGATGAAGTTCTGTGCGACGTGGTACCAATGCAAGCAAATCACATCTTGTTGGGGAGACCATGGCAATATGATAGGAAAGCAATTCATGATGGGGTTAAAAATAGGTATACCATTGTAAAAGATGGTAAAACCATCACTCTTATACCTCTTACACCCAAACAGGTGTATGATGATCAAATAAAGCTAAAAAGTGAGCATGAGGCGATGGGGAGAGAAAATCAAGGTGAGGAACAAGGGGAGAGAAGACCATCAACATATGGGATTCCTCCTGCGGAAGCTAGCCATTTGAATATTTCTGGAAAAATCCTTCTCGGAACAGTCAGAGCCGCCGGCATATTTCTCCTTATTCCACCGTTGGATCAAGCTTATTTTTGGATATGTGATGCATCTGGTTGTTATACACATTCTGAACGGTGGAGACTAGAAATTAAGCCTCCAACAACATTTTCTACATGTTCAATAGAAGGTCATCATTCTCAGGCCAGTTTCGGTATAATTGAGATCTGCGGAGATCTAATCGTTAAACTGTGCTGATTTTTGAATATGTTATACATAACATGTGTATCTACCTTTGAACGGTTGGGATTTTTGACCGAACGGATCATTGTTCCAATCAAAGTGCTGGTCGCTTATTAGGGCTTCTTGGACTGAGTTTTTGTCCTTAGAACATTCTATCTAGTATTTGTATGCTGCCAAATTGTCTGTGTTCTGCTGTCAAATTTGTTCCAATGGTTAGCTCTAACATTGAACAACACAATGTTCTGCTATCTAGTTTTGTCAACTTTTCTCGTAAACTGGGTTTCGCAGCTACAGTGTATTGTATCTAGCAAGAACGGAACGCAAGGATCTTTGCAGATATGTCTAAAGCTTCGAATTTGGTTTTTGATCAAATCGAATGTATCATTCGCGATAAGCTTGTTTTGATGAGGAATGTTCAACAAACAGATGAAAACATAAGGATCCAAAGACTTTGGAGGGTCAATAACATGGACTCTTAATTTGATGTTTAGCTGGTTGTTTTTGTACCCCTAGCATATCTAGTTGGTCTAAGTTTTTGTTTTGTTATGTGGCTAGCCTGTAGCCATTTGTTGGTTTTTGTTTCTGTTCACATTGTAAATCTTGGGTATGCCCATTATATTCTTTGTATCATTTTCTTTTAATACATAAGTCAGCTTACCAAAAAAAAAATCTGGACATACCTTACAATTAGAGCTCCAAGATATGCTAAATAGTCATGACATGAATCCTGTGTTGGGTTCTAAAGTTGATGAGTTGAAGGTTGGGTCTAAGCAACAAGAACAACTACACCTTAGCCCCAAATTGAAATTTTTAAATGCTTTGAAGGGCTCTGATGTTGATGACAATAAGGGTAGGATGTCCCTTGATATGAATCCAGTTTGTAATCTGCATTTTGCTCCCCCCGCAATTACTGATGGTCGTGTGACAGTAGCTCCTCCACTTGATGTGTTTGAGGATGGCTGTGAACATTGGAAATCCACCCTAGTTGGTCATTTCGTGGGTCAGAAATTACCCTATCCGGTTGTTAATTCTATTGCCAAAAGAATATGGGGATCCCATTGTCGGAAGCGAGATTCTTGCCTGCTGGTATTTCAGATCATTCTCCCATGATGGTAAAGGTTACTGGCAATGTTCAGAACATAAAGAAACCATTCAGATTCTTTGATATGTGGATGGATCATGACGAGTTCATGCCATTGGTGAAGAAAGTATGGGATCAGCATTTGGGGGGTTGTCCAATGTATCAGTTGTGTTGCAAACTAAGGAAGCTAAAGCAGGAACTTAAACATTTCAATAAGACTCACTTCTCCAATATATCAGATAGAGTCAAAGATGCAAAAGATCAAATGGATAAGGCTCAACAGGAGCTGCATACAGCGCCTGAGAATCCAACTTTACGCATGCGCGAAAGAGATGCTGTTCGTAACTATGGGTTCTACGGTCAGGGCGGAAGAGAGTTTTTTCAAACAAAAGGCAAGGATGCAATGGCTTAGCTTGGGGGATCAGAATACTAGCTACTTCCACAAATCAGTAAATGGAAGACAGAATAGAAATAAGCTTCTCTCCGTTACAAGGGAGGATGGGGAAGTAGTTGAAGGACACGAGGCAGTCAAATCAGAAGTAATTGCATACTTCCAGCGTGTGTTGGGAGTGAATCAGATGCCTAGGGTCTTGAACGAGGAAGTGATGCAATCGGCAATTAACTGTAAACTGTCTTCGACTCAACAACATGAACTAGCACAAGAAGTAACAAGGGAGGAGATTAAAAATGCTATGTTTAGTTTGAAAAACAACAAAGCCCCTGGCCCGGATGGCTTCAACGCAGGTTTCTTCAAAAGAATATGGCATATAGTGGGGGAAGATGTAATCAAAGATGTTAGCTCCTTCTTTCAGACTCATAGAATGCTTAAAGAAATGAATGCTACATCCATTTCCCTTATCCCTAAAGTTGCTAATCCTACGAGGTTGACAGATTTTCGTCCTATATCTTGCTGCAATACAGTATACAAATGCATCGCGAAGATTCTAGCTGGGAGAATGAAAGTTGTTTTGCCGTCCTTAGTAGGTCCGTATCAGACAGCTTTTATCTCTGGACGGAGAATCAGCGACAATATTCTTTTGTCTCAGGAGCTAATGAAAGGCTATCATAAATCTACGGGTCCGGCTCGTTGTGCTATGAAAGTAGATCTGATGAAGGCTTATGACTCGGTTCGGTGGGATTTCGTTGATGCTACGTTAATAAAAATGGGATTCCCTAGAACAGTGGTTGATTGGATCATGGTGGTGTTACATCGTGTCAATTCTCAATCAACGTCAACGGTGAACTTGCAGGTTACTTTAATGGGGGTAGAGGGCTGAGACAAGGTGATCCATTATCTCCATATTTGTTTGTCCTTTGCATGGAAATCCTGTCAGGGCTGTTCTGCAATATGAGTGCCAATCAAAACTTCAAGTTCCACTGGAGATGCAAGAAGGACAAATTTCTCATCTTTGCTTTGCCGACGACTTGATGATATTCAGCAAAGGGGATGTACACTCAGTTCGTATGATCAAAAATGCACTCATAGAGTTTCAAGATCTATCAGGTCTATATCCAAATCCAAACAAAAGTGACATCTTCTTGAGCGGTGTGTTAGGTGCTGAGAGGGAACAGATTATCAGTATTCTTGGGTTTAGAGAGGGGAGCTTCCTATGAAATATTTGGGAGTGCCTCTTATCTCGTCCAGACTAAAGGCTGTTGATTGTAAGGGCCTCGTGGATCGAATTACCGCTAAAGTACGACATTGGACCTGCAGAACACTCTCTTTCGCAGGGCGAGTACAACTGATTAACTCAGTTTTATTCTCCATCCAGGTCTATTGGGCATCTCTATTCCTATTACCTGGGCAAGTAGTGAAAAACGTTGAGCAAATTATGAGATCTTTCTTTGGTCAGGTTCAGATATGAGCACTACTAGGGCTAAAGTGGCTTGGGATCAGGTATGTCTTCCAAGAAAGGAGGGGGGGCTAGGCATAAAAAGGATAACAGAATGGAACAAGATTGCCTTGTTGAAAACATTTGGAACTTGTGCAATGACTCGGATGGCTCAATCTGGTCTACTTGGATCAGATCCAATCTCTTGCGAGGTAGGAATTTCTGGACAATCAAGGCGCCAGGAAGCTGCTCTTGGGCTTGGGGAAAGATTCTAAAGCTCAGATCCTTAGCATGGCCGAAGATGAAGCACATTATCGGAGATGGAATGACAACCTCTCTATGGTTTGACAATTGGCATCCTCACAGCCCGCTCGCTGATACTTACGGTGAACGATTCATCTATGATTCAGGTATGGAACACAACGCGAGAGTGAACGTGCTGATTAATAACTTAGAATGGAGAATTCCTATCACTCATGCTATTGGCTGGCACCCCATTATAGAAGCTATTCCTTCCACATCTACTCCTAAGGGCAAAAGGATGAGATTGTTTGGTTGGATTCGCCAAATCAGAGTTTCTCGGTCAAAGTAGCTTGGGAACAACTAAGAATTCATCATCAGATGGTTGATTGGCATGACATCGTGTGGTTCAAGAATGCTGTCCCAAGACATGCATTTCTTCTTTGGGTGGCTATCCAACGGAAACTCTCAACGCAGGATAGACTTCATCGGTTTGGTATTCATGGTCCCAATAGGTGCTCACTTTGTCTCCGCAATAATGAAGATCACAACCTACGAAAGCATTATGGTGGAATGTTTGTGACAGATGCGACATTCCAAGAATGACAAAAAGCTTGGATGAATGGATTCGATTGGCCACTGTCTCTTGGCATGGCAAAAGTTTCGTCAACTTTTCTCGTAAACTGGGTTTCGCAGCTACAGTGTATTGTATCTGGCAAGAACGGAACGCAAGGATCTTTGCAGATGTGTCTAAAGCTTCGAATTTGGTTTTTGATCAAATCGAATGTATCATTCGCGATAAGCTTGTTTTGATGAGGAATGTTCAACAAACAGATGAAAACATAAGGATCCAAAGACTTTGGAGGGTCAATAACATGGACTCTTAATTTGATGTTTAGCTGGTTGTTTTTGTACCCCTAGCATATCTAGTTGGTCTAAGTTTTTGTTTTGTTATGTGGCTAGCCTGTAGCCATTTGTTGGTTTTCGTTTCTGTTCACATTGTAAATCTTGGGTATGCCCATTATATTCTTTGTATCATTTTCTTTTAATACATAAGTCAGCTTACCAAAAAAAAAGAATATGGGGCTCCCACGGTCTATCTGAAGTCTTATCTTCTGAGAATGGTTTCTTCCTCTTCACTTTTGATTCTGTCGATTGCGCCACTAATGTTCTGGAAAGAGCCCCATGGCACATGGCTAACAGACCTTTAGTGCTTAAACGTTGGCATCCGAACATGTAATTTTTGAAAGATGATCTGGTCAGAGTTCCGATATGGGTTAAGCTCTATAATGTTCCTCTTGAGTATTGGACTGTTAAGGGGTTGAGTTGTGTAGCGATTGCTATTGGGGTTCCCCTTCATGCTGACCTTACTACACTGTTGCGTAAAAGGCTTAGCTACGCAAGAGTTTGCGTTGAGATAGATGCTTCGAAGATGCTGGTTAAGGAATACGACCTTCGCTGTCCAAATGGGTTATTCATAACAATCTCATCTGATTACGAATGGATACCTTCAAGGTGCAATAATTGCAATGTCTTTGGACATACCACAGCGATATGTGCTACTAGTAAAGTTGATGATCGTACAATGGGGGCAGAGGGCAAAAGGAAAATAGGAGCTGTGAACTCTAAACCTGCAGATAATAAGCAGAATCAGTTTCAATGGCAGGTAGTTGTTAAACGAAATAAGGGTTTTACGATTGGTTTTTGACAGATGCTACATTCCAAGAATGACAAAAAGCTTGGATGAATGGATTCGATTGGCCACTGTCTCTTGGCATGGCAAAAGTTTCGTCAACTTTTCTCGTAAACTGGGTTTCGCAGCTACAGTGTATTGTATCTGGCAAGAACGGAACGCAAGGATCTTTGCAGATGTGTCTAAAGCTTCGAATTTGGTTTTTGATCAAATCGAATGTATCATTCGCGATAAGCTTGTTTTGATGAGGAATGTTCAACAAACAGATGAAAACATAAGGATCCAAAGACTTTGGAGGGTCAATAACATGGACTCTTAATTTGATGTTTAGCTGGTTGTTTTTGTACCCCTAGCATATCTAGTTGGTCTAAGTTTTTGTTTTGTTATGTGGCTAGCCTGTAGCCATTTGTTGGTTTTCATTTCTGTTCACATTGTAAATCTTGGGTATGCCCATTATATTCTTTGTATCATTTTTTTTTAATACATAAGTCAGCTTACCAAAAAAAAAAAGGTTTTATGATTGGTGAGAATGATCGTTTGGCATCTAAAGAGCTTAATTGTAATGAGAATGGTTGTTTAACACCTGCTTTACATATTTCTGATTGTAATACGAGTGATAATGCGACATCAGATGTGTCCAATACTGGTTATTATAAAGATGAAAATCCTACCTCCTTGTTTTGAGAGTTTACAAGCAGACATTGTGCCGGAGGAAGGGGCTGAATGTACTTCTTTAGATCAAAATGTAGTCGTCTGTAATTCAATTGCTTGTGAAACCATGAATCCTGTTAGTCATGAGGTGAATGTTGATATTGGAGTTATGGGAGGTGTTACAGATAAGCAAGACGTTGATAAGGAGTCGACGTCACTGATCCCAACAAGTCCGCAAAGTCCGAATTCTTCTGACGGGGAAACTATTATTAATCAGTTAGCTAGTAAGGCTAGAGACTCTCTAGAGAAAAAGAAAAGGGGTTCTCCAGGCTATTCAAAGAAGAATAAGAAAACTGGCTCCTCGAGGGGGGGCAAGTCAAGGTAATCAGTGTGTTGCTGTTTGGTACTCCTCTCTATTTTCCTATGATTATTGGATGTTGGAATGTTAGAGGTTTGAATGATCCCATAAAGCATTCAGAATTGCGTCAGCTCATCCATCAAGAGAGGATGGTTTTTTTGGGGTTGGTTGAAACTCGGGTTAGAGACAGGAATAAAGATAATGTTTCGCAACTTCTTCTGCGTAATTGGTCCTTCTTGTATAATTATGATTTCTCTTTTCGTGGTCGTATTTGGGTTTGTTGGAATGCTGACTTGGTGAAGGTGGATGTCCTGGGAATGTCAGACCAGGCTATTCATGTTTCTGTCATGATATTAGCTGCCAATATCTGTTTCAATACTTCAATCATTTACGGAGACAATAATGCATCCTTACGTGAGGCTTTATGGTCTGATATAGTGAGTCGTAGTGATGGATGGGATTCAACCCCATGGATTCTTATAGGCGACTTTAATGCTATCCGCAACCAGTCAGAGAGGTTAGGAGGGTCGACTACGTGGGCTGGTCATATGGACAGATTGGACACATGTATACGTGAAGCGAAAGTGGATGATCTTCGGTATTCAAGTATGCATTATACTTGGACGAACCAATGTCCTGAGAATCTGATTATGCGGAAACTAGATAGAGTGCTTGTGAATGAGAAGTGGAATCTGACCTTTCCATTGTCAGAAGCCAGATTTTTACCTTCTGGGATGTCAGACCATTCTCCCATGGTGGTAAAATTTGGTGGCAATGATGAGAACATAAAGAAACCATTCAGATTCTTCGATATGTGGATGGATCATGAAGAGTTCATGCCCGTGGTGAAGAAAGTATGTGATCGAAATTCGGGGGGTTGTCCAATGTATCAGTTGTGTTGCAAACTTAGCAAGCTAAAGCAGGAATTGAAACTTTTCAATAAGACTCACTTCTCCAACATTTCTGATAGAGTCCAAGATGCAAAAGACAAAATGGATAAGGCTCAACAGGCTATGCATACAGCACATGGGAATCCAACTTTGTGCATGCGAGAAAGGGATGTTGTTCGTAACTATGCTTCTACGGTCAGGGCTGAAGAGAGTTTTTTCAAACAAAAGGCAAGGATACAATGGCTTAGCTTGGGGGATCAGAATACTAGCTACTTCCAGAAATCAGTAAATGGAAGATAGAATCGAAATAAGCTTCTCTTCATTACAAGGGAGGATGGGGAAGTCGTTGAAGGGCACGAGGCAGTCAAATTAGAAGTAATTGCATACTTCCAGCGTGTGTTGGGAGTGAAACAGATGCCTAGGGTCTTGAAAGAGGAAGTGATGCAATCGGCAATTAACTGCAAACTGTCTTCGACACAACAGCATGTACTAGCACAAGCAGTAACAAGGGAGGAGATTAAGCATGCTATGTTTAGTTTGAAAAACAACAAAGCCCCTGGCCCGGATGGCTTCAACGCAGGTTTCTTCAAAAGAATGTGGCATATAGTGGGGGAAGATGTAATCAAAGATGTTAGCTCCTTCTTTCAGACTCGTAGAATGCTGATTAGTACTTAAAAGTGCATGTTTATCAAGGTTTTATATCATCATTTTGCACTTGAAGTATCAATAACTCCTTAACTAAAGCATGTTTCATAATAACAAGTTTGATATTATAAGATACCTTAATTTATGGTAAATGCTCATTTTAAATGCAGGACTATCACATAAATAAAAGGATTGATTGATGAGTTTAAGCATTGAAAGTTAAAGGACAAAGAGATGGCCAAACTTAGAAAAGAGATGTCGGTGCAATCCAAACCGGAACATTGCTCGGTAATTGGATCATATCTGGAGCTCTAAATTTCTGATTTAGATCCACTTTATATGGATGGAAAGGTAAGACAAAAGCCTACAACTTTCATGAGGAGCCCAAGATTTGAAAAGGTCGTTTTGAAGTCCAAATTGAAGGAACAACGAAGAAGTCCGAAGCTGTCCTGCAGCCCAAACACTATTTAGTGTTCAGCCCATATCTTGAGTTCTAGAAGTCCAAATGACCTCATCTTTTTTTTTTGGAAAGCTGAGACAATTTCCTAGAACATTCTTGAGGATTCTGGGCAAATTATGATGTTAGCAATGACGTCTTGATCAGACAAGAAGATAAGGATTGTTATCTAGTCAAGATGTGGCCACCCACTCATCAATTAGTCAACAAATCAATAGTTCCAAATTTTGGCCTATAAAAGGAGGCACTTACCATGTATTGAGGCATCTTGGTTTCAGATCAAGATCATGCTCTTGCTTTCTCTCTTTGTATTGCTTATGTCTTGCTTTCATTAATATCAAGTTTATGCACTTCATTTCCTTTCCTTTGTCTAGTTAACTTCTTTCTCATTTATGTTCTTGTCTTGTCATTTATGTTTCTTTCTTTTATTATGTTAGCTAAGTTAATTATGTCAAGGTGAAAAGGGTACACTAATGGTGTAAGAAAAGTATAATATAAACTTAACATGGACCTTAACGTTGGATACTAACATGTTTTATATTTGTTATCTTGTTCACTTTAATACTTTGCTTGTTAAATGGTTAATCTAGATTTATGTTGTATAACACTTGGTACAACAAATACTTGGCACTTTCATAGCCCATACTGTATGGTTTAACCGACACCTGAGCTATGAAAGGAACTTGATTTGTTGTTAACATAAGTTATAATCATGAATGCCTGCCAACATTTACAAGTATTAGCTTTATTCGAATAAGATAATTAATGTAATCATGTTAACAATTTATAATCTGATTGGAACCTCCTTTATGTGTGGTTTCCAATTGAGTAATAAGAGTTTATATTATACTTGTTTGAAGTACCATTAGTGGATCCTCTAACCTTGACATTTGTTTTTATCATTGTTTAATCCTTACGTTAATCTTTTATCTCAAAGTTCTCATTAATTTCTTCATCTTCTGTATTATTAATATATTATTATTATTATTTTATTATTGTTTTATTTATATTATATCTTTGATCTTTTCATAAAGTCAGTATATAGGCTGGAAACCTGTGACCCGATCTTTAGATCATTCTCAGGTATAACAACGCCACGTACTGAGTATTATTATTATTTTGTTGTTGTTGTTGTTGTTGTTTGTTATTTATAATTTATACAATTAACCTCTCTGTGGTTCGACCCCGGTCTTGCCGGGTTATTTATTACTTCGACACTCCTGCACTTGGGAAGAGACATCAAGCTTTTGGTCGTGTCAAGTTTTTGGCGCCGTTGCCGGGGAGGTAAATTCTTGTATAAATTATAATATTTAATTTATTTTCTCTTTTCACTTTTCATTTTTCATTTTATCTATTTTTGTTTCCTTTGTTTTGTTTTGTTTCTTTTTCTTCTATTTTCTTTTCTTGCTTTTATTCTCTTCTTACACGTGCATGAGAGTTTGGTCACGTACATTAAGTGGTAGACTTTGTAGGGTATCCTCATCATTTTCAGAAAATATGGCCGAAGAAGATAATCAATCACTTCATAATGAGAATAATGAGAATAACCGTATGAGAACACTTAGAGACCACATGAATCCCACAAGAACAAGTGCACCCTCATGCATAGTTTTCCCTCCTGATGCATCTCATTTTAATTTTAAGCCAGGCATTATTTCAACTTTTACCATCTTTTCATGGCTTAGACTTAGAAAATCCATACTTGCATTTAAGGGAATTTGAGGAGGTCTGTAATACCTATAATGACTCAAATTGTAGCATGAACACCATTCGATTAAAGCTTTTTCCTTTTTCATTAAAAGATAAAGCTAAAACATGGCTACAAAATTTGAGACCAGGATCCATTCGTGCTTGGGATGATATGCAACAACAATTTTTAAAGAAGTTTTTTCCATCTCACAGAACAAACTCTTTCAAAAGACAAATCATCACTTTCACTCAAAAGCCAGGAGAAACATTTTACCAATGTTGGGATAGGTATCGAGATTTGCTTAATACTTGCCCACATCATGGTTTTGAAACATGGAGATTGGTTTCACATTTTTATGAGGGTTTAACACCTAGAGATAGGCAAATGGTTGAATTGATGTGCAATGGAACTTTGAAGATAAAGACCCTAATGAAGCAATGGAGTACCTAGACTTGCTAGCGAAAATGCTCAAAATTGGGACACCACAGGTACTTATGAGGCACCAGGTAAAACTCAACCTCATACATCTAGTGGGGGTATGCACAACCTTAGGGAAGATCATGACCTCCAAGCCAAGTTTGCATCTTTAGCTAGAAAAGTCGAGGCACTAGAATTAAAAAAGAGTGGTCAATTAAAATCTGTTCAAGACATTGTGTGTCAAATCTGTGAAACAAATGAGCATGCAACAATGATTGTCCAACTTTGCCTTCTTTCAAGGAATGCCTCCATGAACAAGCCCATGCTTTAAACAGTTTCCAAAGACCCAACCATAACCCATACTCACAAACATATAACCCTGGTTGGAGAAATCACCCAAATTTTAGTTGGAAGAGTGATAGCAACAATGCACAAACTTCACATCCACCGTTTCAAGCACACCATAATTTCCAAAATTCTCATGGATATGCACCTCCTTATGCTCCACCTCCTAGAAGAAATTTTGAGGAAACATTGCATGCATTCATTGAAAAGCAGGAGACAATCAACACTCAACTTGCTCAAAGCATGACCGATTTTAAAGATGCTCTTGCAAAATTAACATCTGCTCTCAGTTTCCAAGAGAAAGGTAAGTTTCCTTCTCAACCACAGCAAAATCCAAAGGGGCAATACAATGCAAATGCAAGTAGTTCTGGAAGCCAACACATGGATCAAGTCAAATCAGTCATCACTCTTCGTAGTGGTAAGGTTATTGAAAAACCTATTCTTGAACCTTGTGAGAAAGATGATGAGTCTATCTCTGAGGGTAAGGAAGGGGTTGAACCTGAACATTGCAAAGAAAAGGCTGATTCCCCGCCAGCACTTCCATTTCCTCATGCCATGACCAAACAAAGGAAAGTCAATCACAACTCTGAAATCTTTGAAATTTTCAAACAGGTAAGGATCAATATACCTTTGTTGGATGCTATTAAACAGGTTCCTTCCTATGCTAAATTTTAAAGATCTGTGCACTGTGAAGAAAAACTGAATGTGAAAAAAAAGCCTTTTAGCCGAACAAGTAAGTGCCATTCTTCAAACAATAATGCTTGAAATATAAAGCCCTGGTTGTCCTACAATTTCTTCTTTATTGGAGAACATAAAATGAAAGAGCCTTACTTGATCTTGGAGCTAGTGTGAATTTACTTCCATATTCAGTTTTTCAGAGTCTCAATCTAGGTGAGTTAAAACCAACCTCTGTAACTCTTTTACTGCCGATAGATCTGTAAAAGTGCCTAGAGGAATAATTGAAGATGTGTTAGTACAAGTTGATAAATTCATTTATCCTGTGGATTTTGTTGTCTTGGACACGCAACCTGTTGAAGCATGTAATTCAATTCCTGTCATTTTAGGACGTCCATTTCTTGCCACTTCTAATGCATTGATTAATTGTAGGAATGGACTGATGAAGCTATCATTTGGAAACATGACATTGGAGATGAATATTTTCAACATTTACAAGCAACCTGGAGATGATAATGATTTACAGGAAGTGGACTTTATTGAAAAATTAGTTCATGATCAATTTCAAACCACTTCTAGTGAAACTGAGATTGATGAATCTGATGATTTGCAAATGGTCTACTTTCAGGAATCAAAGGCATGCAATTGGAGACCACAAATTGAAGAATTGCCACCACGATCAATTGAGCCCATACCTTCAAGTGTTCAACCACCAAAACCTGAATTGAAGCCGTTACCATTTAATCTCAAATACTCATTTTTGGGAGAGAATGAAACTTTTCCGATAATACCTTTTGGTGTTGTACCTCTTTTTCCCATGAAGCTTGGAGATCATAGAATAATCTTCTACACTTATCAACTTCTCGTTCTAGAACCCCCAAACCATGGCTTAGTATTTCGCATCGTTGATTTACAATCCTCCTCTGTTCCCTCTCCTTAGTGAATACATGACACAGATAGGGGAAAAGACAAGAAGACAAGGAAAAGAATAGTGTTTATAACAGGAAGAACACTGATTTAGATTCGAGATTACGAATCTGACTTTTGTTTGGACCAGAACTTATCGGAAAAAAACAAACAAATGCGAAAAGTGATGAAAATGACTCAAACAACAGCCAAATATCAAAATATGATGATAGTATAATGGCAGGAACGAAATAAACAGAAACAAAACAAGTTTTGAAAGATAATACCAAACAGACCCGTTACGACAAAACAAGACCCAGTTCAGGAACCTAAAGAAACCGATATCCAAATGACCTCGAATTTAATATGTAGTATTAAAATACTATGAAATCACCAAAAATCAATTTGTAGGTCGTTCTCTTATTTCTAGGTACCCAAACTCCTTGTATGATCAGTTTGCGGCAGAATTGAACCTCCAATTAAAACCTCCAGAAGCCGGTATCAAAATATGCCCAAATTTAACATATGGTGCGATCTCATCCCCAATACACATAATATGAATTTTCAATTGATTCTAAGGTGGTTTGCTTATGGTTCACTAATAGTAGTGTTTCTGCTTGAACCTCGAATTAAAACCTCAAGAAAAAAATATCAGAATAAGCCCAAATTTTACATATGATGCATTATCACCCCCAATAGACTGAATATGAAGGTTAAATTGATTCTGAGGTGGTTTCCTTATGGTTCACTAAGAGTAGGGTTTCTGGCACAGAATTGAATCTCGAATTAAAACCTCAAGCAAAAGACATCAAAATAAGCCCAAATTTGAAATATAATGCGATCTCACTCCCAATACACTGAATATAAAGTTTCAATTGATCTGAGGTGGTTTGCTTAAAGTTCACCAAGAATTGTGTTTCTGCGGCACAAATTGAATGATCCTTCAAATTTCAACTAATCCCTCTCTCTCTCTCTCTCTCTCTCTCTTTATTATTTTTAATATACTGATATGATTAGAGACAGTAACAAGATGAAATATAACCCTTTTTTTTTTTTGCTTAGATGACACAGACACGAAGAACAAGAAGATGGACGCAAACACTAAAAAACTTAAAGGAACACTAAAAAAAAAAAATCGAAAATCACAAAAGGATATGACCTTGTTTCGGAGCCTAGCTCTGATACCATTCAGCCACCCATCCAAACACAAGCAAATATTCGGCCAACACTCCAAACAAATCAAACCATTCGACCACAACTCAAAAACACCCAAATCTGGCCGAGAGTGGAGGTAAGACAAGAGGAGTGAAGAAAGTCAGCAAGTGTGATGAGAATTGTGTGGAAAAACTAAAGAAACAACCACATTTTTATGCTAGAGAGGGTGAGGTCAGATCTGCATTTTTCACTAACAAGCCAATGATCTTACTTGTGTACAAAGAGGCTTACTTTAATACTAATGATCTTGATCATATTGTGCCTAGTGTTGCTATTTCTTTGTTGTAGGGATTTGATGATGTGTTCCCCGACGATACTCCTAGCGGATTACCACCATTGAGGGGGATAGAGCATCGGATTGATTTCGTACCTGGAGCTTCAATTCCTAACCGACCAGCTTATAGAAGCAATCCCGAGGAGACGAAGGAGCTTCAAAGGCAAGTTGATGAGCTGATGGAAAAGGGCTACATTCGTGAGAGTATGAGCCCGTGTGCTGTACCCGTGCTACTTGTGCCAAAGAAGGATGGAACATGGAGGATGTGTGTTGATTGTCGGGCCATCAACAACATAACGGTAAAATATAGACATCCCATTCCTAGGCTTGATGACATGTTAGATGAGTTGCATGGATCCTGTATTTTCTCTAAAATTGACTTGAAAAGTGGGTACCATCAAATTAGGATGAAAGAAGGTGATGAGTGGAAAACAACATTTAAGACTAAACATGGTTTGTATGAATGGTTAGTAATGCCGTTTGGACTTACAAATGCACCTAGTACATTTATGCGCTTAATGAATCATGTTTTGCGTGCATTTATAGGTAAGTTTGTGGTTGTGTATTTTGATGACATTTTGATATATAGCAAGCACTTAACTGAGCATCTTGATCATTTGCGTAATGTACTTAGTGTGTTGCGTAGTGAGAAATTGTATGCTAATTTTACAAAGTGTGCCTTTTGCATGGAAAAAATTGTGTTTCTTGGCTATGTTGTAACTGCACATGGTATCGAGATGGATGAGGAGAAAGTTAAGGCTATCCGGGATTGGCCTACACCCAAATTGGTAAGTGAGGTAAGGAGTTTTCATGGGTTAGCTAGTTTTTACAAGTGTTTTGTGAAAGATTTCAGTACAATAGCTGCCACTTTAAATGAAGTTGTTAAAAAATCAGTTGGGTTTAAATGGGGGGAGGAACAAGAATTGGCATTTGTTCTTTTGAAAGAGAAATTATGTTCTGCACCTGTTTTGGGTTTACCTGACTTTATGAAAGCATTTGAAATAGAATGTGATGCGTCTGGAATAGGAATAGGTGTTGTTTTGATGCAGGATCGGAGACCTATTGCGTATTTCAGTGAGAAGTTAAGTGGAGCGACCTTGAACTATCCAACTTACGACAAAGAACTTTATGCATTGGTAAGAGCACTTGAGACATGGCAGCATTACTTGTGGCCAAAAGAGGTCGTAATCCATTCGGATCATGAGTCCTTGAAACAGCTGAAAGGACAAGGTAAGTTGAATAGGAGGCATGCAAAATGGGTTTAATTCATTGAAACTTTCCCTTACGTAATCAAGTATAAACAAGGGAAAGAGAACATCGTAGCTGATGCACTCTCGCGCAGGTATGTTCTTTTACACACCATGAATACTAGATTATTAGGTTTTGAATATGTGAAGGAATTGTATGATAATGATTCTGACTTTGCTGAGATTTATAATGCATGTGGACATTCGGCTATCGGTAAGTTTTATTTGATGGATGGTTATTTGTTCAAAGAGAATAGATTGTGTGTTCCTGCTAGTCCTTTGCGTGAATTGCTTGTTCGTGAAGCACATAGGGGTGGTTTAATGGGTCACTTTGGGGTCGCAAAAACCTTGGATGTATTGCATGAGCATTTCTATTGGCCAAAGATGAAAAGAGATGTGCAACGAATTTGTGAACAGTGCATTGCTTATAGAAAGGCAAAATCTAGAGTACAACCGCATGGACTATATACACCAGTACTTGTGCCTACTGAACCTTGGGTAGATATCTCTATGGACTTTGTTTTAGGTTTACCCAGGTCAAAGAAAGGTAGAGACTCTATCTTTGTTGTGGTTGATAGGTTTTCTAAAATGGCGCATTTCATTGCATGCCATAAAACAGATGATGCATCTCATATCGCAGACTTGTTCTTTAGAGAGATTGTACGTTTGCATGGCATTCCTAAGAGTATAGTGTCAGATTGTGATGTTAAGTTCCTTAGTTACTTTTGGAAGACCTTATGGGGAAAGTTGGGAACTAAACTCTTATTTTCGACAACATGCCATCCTCAAACAGATGGACAAACTGAGGTAGTGAAAAGAACATTATCCCAACTTTTACGTGCTGTAATTCAAAAGAATTTGAAAAGTTGGGAAGAATGTTTGCCTTTTGTTGAGTTTGCTTATAATAGAACTGTGCATTCAACTACTACTTTTTCTCCTTTTGAAATTGTTTATGGTTTTAATCCACTAACTCCTATGGACTTAATTCCTTTACCTTTTGAAGAAAGGGTAAGTTTAGATGGTGAAAAGAAGGCAAAGATGGTGAGAGAACTCCATGAGGGAGTTCGACTACAAATAGAGAAAAAGAACAGACTTTACGCTTCTAAAGTAAATAAGGGACGTAAACTGGTTGTTTTCCAACCCGGTGATTGGGTATGGGTGCACATGCGTAAGGAATGATTTCCTAACCAAAGGAAATCAAAATTACAGCCTCGTGGTGATGGTCCTTTTCAGGTTTTAGAGAGAATCAATGACAATGCATACAAAATTGACCTTCCAGGTGAGTATAGTGTTAGTGCTACCTTTAATGTTGCTGATCTTACTTTGTTTGACACAGATTTTGATTCGAGGTCGAATCCTTTCGAGGAGAGAGGGGATGATGCGGACCAGCCCAGAAACACCAGCAAGGACCCATTACATGTTCCAAATGGACCAATGACTCGGTCCAAGACAAAGACATTGAAAGACGCATTGAATGCATTTGTTTTGAAGGTTTCCACCAAGTCAGAATTGGAAGGTCCATTGGAGTATCAAGAGGAGATCCTAGTACATCTTATCCATGTGCAAGAGGGGTCCAATACAACCTTATTTGGGCCATGAGAGGGCTTTATTTTATTTTGTTAGCTATAGCCCAAGTCTTGTTTGGGCTTAATTCATACTTGTTTTAAGCTAGGATCCAAGGCTTGTTTGGATCAGGTTATGGGCTTTTCAGTTTAGGGTTTCGGGCCAGTTTTGAGTGGACCTCATATAAGTCCACATAAGAGCTCCATTAGGGTTAATTTTTCAAGAACTATTTAAACTCATGTAAGCCACAATTTCGGCAACTTTGATGATTATTACTTCTGAATTTTTTAGTTTTAACGTGTGAGAGTGATTCTTGCATTCTTCAGTTCTTGAAAGAACTGAATCTGACTTATCGAAGATTAACTGGCTTCGTGGCGTCATTCTACTCATTCCAATAGTGTTGGTGCCTTGGGGCAGGTTTCCATTGTGTCACACTCATATCAGACCTATTTCGGCTTTCCGGGATAAGATCTCAATCTTGATTGTGGGTTGCGTGATCACGAGGTTCACATCAATGGCTTAGTATTTTGCATCGTTGATCTACAATCCTCCTCTGTTCCCTCTCCCTTAGTGAATACATGACACAGATAGGGGAAAAAACAAGAAGACAAGGAAAAGAATAGTGTTTATAACAGGAAGAGCACTGATTTAGATTCGAGATTACAAATCTGACTTTTGTTTGGACCAGAACTTATCGGAAAAAAACAAACAAATGCGAAAAGTGATGAAAATGACTCAAACAACAGCCAAATATCAAAATATGATGATAGTATAATGGCAGGAACGAAATAAACAGAAACAAAACAAGTTTTGAAAGATAATACCAAACAGACCCGTTACGACAAAACAAGACCCAGTTCAGGAACCTAAAGAAACCGATATCCAAATGACCTCGAATTTAATATGTAGTATTAAATACTATGAAATCACCAAAAATCAATTTGTAGGTCGTTCTCTTATTTCTAGGTACCCAAACTCCTTGTATGATCAATTTGCGGCAGAATTGAACCTCCAATTAAAACCTCCAGAAGCCGGTATCAAAATATGCCCAAATTTAACATATGGTGCGATCTCATCCCCAATAATAATATGAATTTTCAATTGATTCTAAGGTGGTTTGCTTATGGTTCACTAATAGTAGTGTTTCTGCTTGAACCTCGAATTAAAACCTCAAGAAAAAAATATCAGAATAAGCCCAAATTTTACATATGATGCATTATCACCCCAATAGACTGAATATGAAGGTTAAATTGATTCTGAGGTGGTTTCCTTATGGTTCACTAAGAGTAGGGTTTCTGGCACAGAATTGAATCTCGAATTAAAACCTCAAGCAAAAGACATCAAAATAAGCCCAAATTTGAAATATGATGCGATCTCACTCCCAATACACTGAATATAAAGTTTCAATTGATCTGAGGTGGTTTGCTTAAAGTTCACCAAGAATTGTGTTTCTGCGGCACAAATTGAATGATCCTTCAAATTTCAACTAATCCCTCTTCTCTCTCTCTCTCTCTCTCTTATTATTTTTAATATACTGATATGATTAGAGACAGTAACAAGATGAAATATAACCCTTTTTTTTTTTTGCTTAGATGACACAGACACGAAGAACAAGAAGATGGACGCAAACACTAAAAAACTTAAAGGAACACTAAAAAAAAAATCGAAAATCACAAAAGGATATGACCTTGTTTCGGAGCCTAGCTCTGATACCATTCAGCCACCCATCCAAACACAAGCAAATATTCGGCCAACACTCCAAACAAATCAAACCATTCGACCACAACTCAAAAACACCCAAATCTGGCCGAGAGTGGAGGTAAGACAAGAGGAGTGAAGAAAGTCAGCAAGTGTGATGAGAATTGTGTGGAAAAAACTAAAGAAACAACCACATTTTTATGCTAGAGAGGGTGAGGTCAGATCTGCATTTTTCACTAACAAGCCAATGATCTTACTTGTGTACAAAGAGGCTTACTTTAATACTAATGATCTTGATCATATTGTGCCTAGTGTTGCTATTTCTTTGTTGTAGGGATTTGATGATGTGTTCCCCGACGATACTCCTAGCGGATTACCACCATTGAGGGGGATAGAGCATCGGATTGATTTCGTACCTGGAGCTTCAATTCCTAACCGACCAGCTTATAGAAGCAATCCCGAGGAGACGAAGGAGCTTCAAAGGCAAGTTGATGAGCTGATGGAAAAGGGCTACATTCGTGAGAGTATGAGCCCGTGTGCTGTACCCGTGCTACTTGTGCCAAAGAAGGATGGAACATGGAGGATGTGTGTTGATTGTCGGGCCATCAACAACATAACGGTAAAATATAGAC
>CAXHTJ010001041.1:0-23894 GCA_964019445.1 Populus tremula
TGACCAGTATTGACTTGGTGAATTCGGTTTTGGTCAAAATTGACGTTTTTGACCCAAAACAGCCCGAACTCATTTTTAAACCTGGTCGACATGGTTTGACCCGTATTGACCCGGTGAACTCGGTTTTGGTCGAAAATGACGTTTTTGACCTGAAACAACCCGAAACTCATTTTTAAACCTGGTCGACATGGTTTGACCCGTATTGACCCGGTGAACTCGGTTTTGGTCGAAAATGACGTTTTG
The DNA here is from genome assembly GCA_964019445.1 of Populus tremula. NCBI lineage: Eukaryota > Viridiplantae > Streptophyta > Magnoliopsida > Malpighiales > Salicaceae > Populus > Populus tremula. The sequence continues at coordinate 244 of CAXHTJ010001041.1, forward strand.
GACCCGAAACAGCCCGGAACGCATTTTTAAAACTGGTCGACATGGTTTGAATGAAAAGATGCGGTTGACTCAAGAAAAAAAATATTTTTGAATTTTCAAATTTTTTCTTAATGTTTTTGGATTTTTTGAAAATATATCAAAAACATGAGTCAAAAATTGGGTAGCATAATAAGACCATTATCTTCCACTTGGATAGGTCAACCATCACAATAAGACCATCATTTCATTTGGGTAGGTCACTCATAACAATGAGACCAATTCACATTTTGATCATTTTGCTTTTGGGTAGGTCACCCATCATAATGAGACCATCATCTTTTATCTGGGTAGGTCACTCATTATAATGAGACCATCATCTTTTATCTGGGTAGGTCACCCATCACAATGCGACCATCAATTTTTTGGGTAGGTCACCCATCACAATGAGACCGGCCACACACACATCTTTGTATCGATTCTAGTTAAAAGAGATCGCTAGATGGGATCTCAGGTTAGCCTAACCACACACAAATTTTAGCTTCGGTTAAAGGGAATCGCCAGATGGGATTTCAGGTTAACCGAGCTACACACCAATTTTGGTTTTGGTTAAAGGAGATCGCTAGATGGGATCTCAGGTTAACCCAATCAAAAGGGCAGGTCGCTCGTGAAAATAGACCAACGTGAGTATGTGTGGGCAGGTCGCCCTTGAAAATAGACCACAATGAGTATGTGTGGGCAGGTCGCCCGTGAAAATAGACCACAATGAGTATGAGCAGTGTGAGTGTATGGGCAGGTCACCCTTGAAAATAGACCAATTTTCGTCAAAATGGGCAGGTCACCTAAGATAATGAGACCGTTTTCTTTTAAAAAGTGAAGTCCTTGGCTAAGTGGATCACTCAACAAGCCAAGAAAACCTTTTGTTTTCTTTACAAGCTTACTATGCAAAACATTGAGGAATTTTTGCTTCGTAAGCATTGTAAAGAGAGGGCATCTGTTGCTACCTAATTTTTTACCCATATTTTTTATAAATTTTTAGAAAAATAAAAAATAGCAAAAAAACAAAGAAAAACCCAAAAAAAAAATTTTTTGATATATTTACATCGTTTTTAGCATTTTCAACATAATCTTAAAAGAATTTAAATTTTCAAAGGTATTTTGAACGCGTTCAACTTTTAACGAGGATTTAAATATTGACTAAAAAATTAAAGCTCAAATTGACTTAAAAATTAATTTTTCTTGCAATCAAATCCTTTATAAATTCAAATAAAAATCCAATTAAGTCCATAAAAATCCAATTAAGTCCATAAACATCCAAATTTGGGCTTTTCTCCTCAAAATTCAAATTTTCCTTCTCAATAGGGCTTTCATCCTTCAAGAATATACTGTCAAAAATTTAATCCTTGTATTTTTGAATTTCTTGACCAATTTTCTGACTGTTTCCTGAGCGCTTCTGCCTTCTGTTATTTTTTCTAAACTCTTTTGGCTACTTATTTTATTTTTCATGGGGACCCAAAAAATGGGTTACAACAGTCGCCATTCAATCGCTTTGAGACAAGAAGTAGACCGGGGTGATCTGAGTGGTGGAGAAATAATGGAGAACCAAGGGTGCTGGGAACAGAGGATGAATCGCTAGAACTCAAAAAATCAATGTCATGAGCAGCCATGATTTAATAGAGAAAAAAAGAGGCAAGGCAGAGACGCAACAAACAGATGCGTTGAAGGAAGAAAAAAAAGAGGCAAGGCAGAGATGTAACAAACAGATGCGTTGAAGGAAGAAAAAAAGGAGGCAAGGCAGAGACGTAACAAACAGATGCGTTGAAGAAGGGAAAAAAGAATTAGGATAATGTCGTAGCAAGCTCTGATACCATATAAGCAAAAAGGTATTCAAGCGGAATACTTTTCTGTATTGATTGAGTTCAATATATATACAAGATACATTAGAGTTTCCTTGTGAGTCAAAGACTAATAAGGAATGACAACTAATTAAATGTAGATTGATACAAAATATTCTTACGTATCTTTCCTACTTATCATAAAATATAGCTTTTCTATTTACATCAAAACAATATTAATATAATTTCCAACACTATTAAACAGACATTAAATAGGATCTAGTGTTTCATTTGTAACTATTTTGATTGCACTTTTAAAAAAACAAATAATAACAAAATAAAAAAAATGTTAAGAGATTATAGACATGGATTTAAATATACAATATGTTTGGAACCCACCTAATTAAATTCCTCTAAGAGATTTTAATAAAGTATCATATTTCAAATCATTTTTAATGTTAAGAATTGGATTTTTAATAAGAAAGTGATGAGCAAAGGACTTGTCCTGTGGAGAGATTGTTGAACAAATTAGAATTAGATAAGCAAGAACAACCATTACTGAGATCTCCTCATTTAGAGCAGAAATGCTGTTGTCTTTTCCATTTCTTAATCACTTAAGTATTTGTAACTCTATCCAAGATAACTCGATTCGAATAATTCTCAAATCCTGATCTTCATGTCGGAGAAATCTACTCAAGTATTTTTGGTTCGCATTTATTGTATGAACATCCCCTTTAAGAAATTCTACTTCTACAATTCGATACTTGCTGCTGCAATGCATGCATGTATAGAGCATCATCATTATCAGCAACACGCTCAATCGAGATTCCAAAACCTCACAGAGTCAACCAATGTAAATCTTAGAATACCTATCCTATCCTATCCTCTCTTGAGCGTGGCAAACGCGTTGACTTTAATCTACTTTGAAGGGGAGAACATCTCATCTCAAGTTGGTGGAATATTGACCCTGTTGTGAAGCGGAGTGAGGGGAAAGGTTTAGGGTGGTAGAACCCTTCATCCATCTTATAACAATGGTGTCACGTCACAATCATCTCTTGCTGTAAGATCTTATGCTTCCTTTTTTGCTTTCAATTAAATTAAGGTCAAATTAAAACAGTAGTATTTCAAGATAATAACAGAGCATCAGTGAATATGTTCCATGATCATGGGCAAGAGGCTTATAATTGAGAAACAACAGCTGGATTGAAAAGAATCGAATACTACCATGTAATGTCACCGCTAAGTCTAGTGATCATTATTCTATCGTTTACTATAAATGGACACTATGAGAACCTAGACTCATTACCCCATTTGAGCATGAACTTGAGAAGAGAGGTCTAACATGAAGATGAAGAGTCTTGTTTGGTTGCCAAGGACGATCTTGCCTGTTCCCACAATGAGGTGCCTAACTTTAGATGAAGAGAGGTCTTCATGCTAGACCTTTGTTTTCTTCCTAAAGACGCTGTTCCTTGCATGCTTTCCAGTGTTCTACAGACCTCTGTAGCACACAGGATAAGGCTTGGCACTGGTTTGATCGAGTATAAATTCGAGACGATAGCCTTACATGAAGATAAGAGCTTGTTTGGTAGCCAAGGACGCGTTGCCCCCCACCATCTTAGTTGGGTCCAGTATAACATTACTGGGCACCTTCTATTTGGTTTTGGGCAAGCACCTTGGCTAGCTGACAAGCTCTTATCAATCATGCTAGGCTCTTTTTCTCTCCTCCAATCCTTTTAACTTACCGTTCTGCATGGTAATTAACAGGTTACATTGTGTTAACAATCGAGCGCTGATCAGTAACACTGTATGTTCAATTTGTTGTCGACTTTTAACTCATTTTTCATCTTCTAGGCCAGTTTCTGCTTGAAATGTAGTTCTGGTTTTTTCTCAGTTATTGATTAACGTATTGACTGTCATTATTTTGTTCTTGAATCTTGTTGTAGATGTGTAGCGTCGCGGCGAAAACATCCACCCTCAAAATCGATCTCATACGGAAAATGTGGGGAGACAAGGAATTTTTGTCTTTTATTAGTGGAAAAATTGGAATGGGAGTCGTCACCTAGTATTTTGATCACTAGGAACCCTAACTGGTCACAGAGATCAGGTACGGGGACTGGTTGCATAAAGAGAAGGTTATAGCACCCCAAATATGCCCTACCTAAGAGAGGCTGCATTGTTTAATTGTCTGATAAAATCTAAGGTCTTGTTGCGTTTTCTAGTTGTTGTTTCGTCTAAGGTTTAAGAAAAGTCATCCTCGGTAAGGAGATCCTTATCTTATCGGATAAAACCTAAGTGTTCTGACGTCAACAAAAGAATTTAACATCCAAAATACATCTTACGTATAAGGTTGTAAACCCAGATATTAAAAGAAAAAAAAACAAAATATTTTTTTTTTGAATTTTTGAAATATTGACCTAGTTCTCGTGGCTTATCTATCAGTGGGGGTTGAACATAAGTTTGCCTTATCTCGCCATCTTTACGCATATGCCCTCATAGACTCTTGGTTTTCCTTCTCCATAACATTAGAATGGTTCTGTCAGAAGCAATTTCCAAATTAAAATTTATACTGCTTTAAGAAGGCGTCTACCAGGTTTTTCCATGTCTTGATCTTAATATTGTCTAGTCTCATGTACCAGCTCAGAGCAGATCCAGTGAGACTCTCTTGGAAAAAGTATATCAGCATCCTATCATCATAAATCACCTCGACCATTTTATTGCAGAAAGATCGAAGGTGAGTGTTTGGACATTCCAATCCAGTGTATTTGATGAACTCTAGTATCCTAAAGTTCTTTGGTACTATGATGTTCGGTACCAAACACACTTCAGCTGCTCGCATGGGATCAAACCAGTCATTACTCTCAACTACTCTAAATCTTTCTTCCAAAGCAGACAACTTGTCGTAGTTCACAAAATCAGTGGATCTATTGTCAGGGGGTCCATCTGCTGTTAAATCCACGGTGATGGGAGCTTGACTTTACGGGATAGGAGCGATAGGCATAAAATGTTGTTTTGTCGTTGAATCTGCCCCCAAGTTTTGAGATGTCCCTAGGACGTGGATTGATGGTGTTTTCACTAGAGGTTGTGTAGAAGTTCCTTTTCCATTCTTGGAGCTCAGTACTTGTTCAAGCAGATTTGTAAGTCTAGCTAGTTCACCTTTGATGCTCTCAATTTCATTTTGATAATGGGCCTCCAATTAAGCTCTTCCTCTATTTTCCATCTTTCAGGTCTAGCAAATCTTGGGTCAGGGACCTATGTTTCAACTTGGTTTCATGGATGATAAATGTATAAGTATGTTCCTATATGATGAGTTCACCCTTCTAGGGTTGGCACGTGGTTGTACCTTTGCATGATGATATAAGAATTTTGATTCTTGCTCTACAAAAAAATTTCCTGAGTAATGGCCATTGTGTCAACCATAATTCTTGAGTTCAAGATGCTTTAGGAAAGGGTTTACTTTGATGCAAAACAAAAGGTAACACACACAACCTAAGGACAGGTACTATTCATTAAGTGAGACAAAGGGCAGGTTGACTATCTAGTCTAAAAAAGGGTCTCATATCTGCCCAGTGACAATCTTCGTAAAGATAGTGTGGGAGAGTTGCAAGGAACAGTTAAGGCACGTATGCCCACCATTACCAAACAGACACTCAGATATGAGTTGGGTGTTTCATGCATCTGAACCCCTGACCAATAGTCATATGGCAGATCGCTAATTCCCCACCTAACTTTGAAGCTTGTGTGTGCTTTCCAAAAAAATTAAAACATGTGATGCATGAGGCAGTTCTATACAATGCATGAACATATATATACAGAAATTAAAGCATGTAAAATAAATTAATTAATTAATAAAATAAGCTTATTAACAGAAAGCACGCAAAACAAACAAAACACAGTTATTAGACAAAAATAAAGCTTAGTCCACAAGGTCCCTAGTGGAGTCGCCATTATGTCGCATATGTGTGGCATTGCAGCGAAAACATCCACCCTCAAAATTGATCTAATACGGAAAATGTGGGGAGACAAGGAATTCTTGTCTTTTATTAGTGGAAAAATTGGAATAGGAGTCGCCACCTAGTATTTTGGTCACTAGGAACCCTAACTGGTTACAAAGATCAGGTAAGGGGACTGGTTGCGTAAAGGGAAGGTTGTAGCACCCCAAATACGCTTTACCTAAGGTTGGCTGCATTGTTTAATTGTCTGATAAAATCTAAGGTCGTGTTGTGTTTTCTAGTTGTTGGTTCGTCTAAGGTTTAAGAAAAGTCCTCCTCGGTAAGGAGATCCTTATCTTATCGGATAAAACCTAAGTGTTCTGACGTCAACAAAAGAATTTAATATCTGGAATACATCTTACATATAAGGTTGTAAACCCATATATTAAAAGAAAAAAAAAACAAAATAATTTTTTTGAATTTTTGAAATATTTGCCTAGTTCTCGTGGCTTTAATAAACTGGTTATTAAAGCCAAAAATGCATGTTAATACATATTTTTTTGAAATTTTCTTTGTTATATGAAAATACAATATGATGAATTTTTATTTTTATTTTTGAGAGCCTTGGCTGTATGCATGAATACAAAAACATGTTTTATTATTATTATTATTTAATGTCTCGACAAAAACCAGGTATTTTAATACCAGATTTATATCTTTACAATATAAAAATACAAACCGATATTGATCAAAATGAAGTAAAAAAGTTTTACGGAAAATCACATATTTTTTTTTAAATAATTTTCGAAGAATTTTTTTTTTTCGGGTTGGGCCCAGCAGACCTAACCGGGTCACTGGCCCGAACCAGTGACCCGACTGGGCAAGAAATCACGCATGCAATCTCCTTTTTACTGTTCAAGTGAATTATATTTCACTTGAACAGTAAACATTAACAATGAAAACAAAACTGCATGTTGTGATCAAAACGCAAAGTGAGAGAAGCTTACCTGGTAACTGAGACCAATGGAAATGACGGTGCTAAAACTTTGGCTCACAATCAGTAGTAACTAGGGGCGGTCACGGTTCGGTTCGGTTCAGTTTAGACCTAAAAAATCAAACGAACCGAATTGGAGTATTCTTGTTAAAAAGTTAACCGGACCGGAAACCGGTTCAAACCGAACCGGTCCAGTTCGATTAAATCCGGTTTTTTTAGGAAAAATCCGGTTTAGAAGTTGGTTTTTTTTTTTGGTTTTTTTTTTAAATTGGCTTAGCCTTCTTTAAAAGCAAACTGTAACTTGCAGTTAGCCTTCTTTCATAACTTTCACAGTTCAAAGATGTAGGCGAGTCGGAATTTGAAGTAAGCCCATTAATATTTTCCATCTTACCGAACAATCGTTTTGTTTGACCCAAAAATTCAATATTAAAAGCATTGAAATCAACAAACAACCATCCACGCTTGATATGTGGTAGGTCATGGATATTTGCTTTCTCATCAGTCAAAGGATGCAGAAATAGTATATTTTTAATAAATGGTATAACCCCCAACCCGGCCCCAAGTATATTTTTTATAGGATAGTTAAATTCACTCGGTTTGCTTTCAATGTGCTCACTTTCTGGGTGGATCCAAATTGTACTAGTCCTTGTGATTCCACGGAGATTACTGCAATTGCCTGCAAATGGGAATTAATAGTCAATACAAATGATCAGGGTGTTGGATGAAGAAAAGGGATACACAAAGCTCGGATGAATTTCAAGAGGAATATCATAAAAAGAAAATGAGTTATAAAAGTAAAGTTTTGCGTTCCAACATGCAGTGCCTTTATTCCAAAAGAAAATTGGCGATGAATTTCAAAATCATCCTGCAAGAAAAGGAAATTTTCAGGCAAGGAGAAACTAGTTAGCTAACATTCAAGAATTTTGGGCAATTTCAAAAAGAAAGAAAAGAAAAGAAAAACAAAGAAAAATATTTTCAATGACATCTAGCACATGAGTGAATGGTAAAGAAGAAGAAAAGGACGAAGCACCTGGAATATATCCTGACCTCCAATAGAGGCAATAGAATTCCAGCCTCCATCACTAGCATCTGAGAAAATCCACTGGTGCTTTCCAGTGGAAGCAGCTTGATCAACAATTCTGAATTAGACCATGACAACAGCATTAACCCTATTAAAGTTTCTTTTAAAGCTTGGAATAGAAATCATTGAAAAAAATGGTCGAAAGGTTGTCTAATGGAAATTTACAAAGAACAATTGAGGAAAATCAGTGTATATCTGAAACAGAATATCACATAAAGCTTAGCCTTCACCTAGCATGTGGGCCTCTGAAAGCATATTGTTAACTGCAACTCCCATTTCCTCTTCATAGTATGCATCTTCCATGGTCAACAACCTGGTCACATCTCAAAAAGACAAATGAAGGGGGGAAAAAGTGTGGGTTGTTTACTTATTGATCGGCTAGAGAAGAGACAGATGAAGGGGGCAAGAGGCAGAGAGGATGAAAATTGAAGGGGAAAGGAAGAAGAACTGGTCTGGTGTGGGCAGCGGTTTCAGAAGTAAATTGTAATGTCATTTAGGTTTAGGTTTATTGTACTGTTTATACTAGGTTGTTTTTAACTTTATTTTATGGGTGGACCTGTTCGTTCACCGGTTTCAGTGGCAAAACCAAAACTGAACCGAACCGGAAAGATTTCTGGTTTTAGCAATCAGTTTAATCGGTTTTTCATCTCGGTTCGGTTTTTCCGATTAATTTTCCATCAGTTTTTTTGGTTACTCGGTTTTTTTAAACACCTCTAGTAGTAACAGGTTCTGAGGAAGACGAAGACGATGGCAACACTGGGGTCTCTGTTTATATATATTGCTTCCTTCTGTTGATGTTGTTTAGAGACAGTGAAAAAATGATGAGATGAATACGTGATGTGCTATTTCTTCTGTATTTTCTTGTTTTCGACTGAGTTCTTCTCCCCTATCCTTTTTCTTTTTTCCTTGTCTGCTCTCGTCTTTCCTCCTCTGTTCTGCTCTCCTTTCTCTGTCGTCCCCTCATTGTCTCGTTGTCTTCCCTCCTTTTGTTCTTTCTTTCTTTCTGTCGCGTCTACCTCCTTTTCATTGTGCAGTGCTAGTGCAGTTGTGATGGAGAATGGCAACGGTTCTTCCCCTGTTTTAAAACACGCTCTTCCCTGTTTTCATATCTTTCCCGTCTTCTTCTTTCTCAGTTCCTTTATGTCTGTTCTTTAATAATTATGTAATTAAGCCCCTGATTTGGCAAATCAACTCTTTAAAATTATAATTGGATCCTAGAACTTTAATTTCATCCAATAAAAGCCTAAATTGACCTAAAAATCTATTTTTCTTGCAATCAAACCCTTCGTTATAGCCCATGAAACTTGGTGTTTAGTATTGTTGTTGAATTGAACTTTTAAAGATTTTTTAAAATTGTTTTTAGTTTTAAATTATTATTATTTTTATGTTTTTGAATTATTTTAATGTGTTAATTTTTTAAATAAATTAAAAAAATATATTTTAATATATTGTTAAGAGAACAAATAACAACAAAATAAAAAAAAATGTTAAGAGATTATAGACAAGAATTTAAATATACAATATGTTCGGAACCACCTAATTAAATTCCTCTAAGAGATTTTAATAAAATATCATACTTCAAATCATTTTTAATGTTAAAAATTGGATTTTTAATGAAATTTAATCTCTAAAAACATTACAAAATACACTAGAGGCCATCCCTTTTGATTTAAAGAAATTAATTTCAAAAGTAGCTTTTTTCAAATACTCATTACATCTTAACTGTTTGATAAAATATTTAACTGTGATTTTTTTTAATATATGAAAATTATGATAGTGTTTATATTGTCCTTAATTTATGCATTTTATGGGTTTTATCAAGTTCTAACAATTACAACCTAATATTTTTTTTCAAAATCATCGAAAATAAAAGAATAATAATATGTTCGATCCATGGATATCTATAATAAAAATTTTACCCAGTTGGATATATCCACCCCATTCCAAGTTCAAAAAAAAATTGAATAGGTCTGATTACTTAAATTTTAATGGATGAATTAATTTGCTTACTTGGTGGAATGAAACTCAACAAAAACTAAAACCAGTGGTTACTGCTTAAAATGCAGAGAACTGCCTAGAAATAATTAAGAAAGTGATGAGCAAAGGACTTGTCCTGGAGAGATTTTGAACAAATCAGAATTAGTAAGCAAGAACAACCATTACTGAGATCTCCTCATTTAGAGCAGAAATGCTGTCGTCTTTTCCTTTTCTTAATCACTTAAATATTTGTAACTCTATCCAAGATAACTCGATTCGAATAATTCACAAATCCTGATCTTCATGTCGGAGAAATCTACTCAAATATTTTTGGTTCGCATTTATTGTATGAACATCCCCTTTAAGAAATTCTACTTCTACAATTCGATACTTGCTGCCGCAATGCATGCATGTATAGAGCATCGTCATTATCAGCAACACGCTCAATCGAGATTCCAAAACCTCACAGAGTCAACCAATGTAAATCGTAGAATACCTATCCTATCCTCTCTTGAGCGTGGCAAACGCGTTGACTTTAATCTACTTTAAAGGGGAGAACATCTCATCTCAAGTTGGTGGAATATTGACCCTGTCGTGAAGCGGAGTGAGGGGAAAGGTTTAGGGTGGTAGAACCCTTCATCCATCTTATAACAACGGTGTCGCGTCACAATCATCTCTTGCTGTAAGATCTTATGCTTCCTTTTTTGCTTTCAATTAAATTAAGGTCAAATTAAAACAGTAGTATTTCAAGATAATAACAGAGCATCAGTGAATATGTTCCATGATCATGGGCAAGAGGCTTATAATTGAGAAACATCAGCTGGATTGAAAAGAATCGAATACTACCTGTAATGTCACCGCTAAGTCTAGTGATCCTTATTCTATCGTTTACTATAAATGGACACTATGAGAACCTAGACTCATTACCCCATTTGAGCATGAACTTGAGAAGAGAGGTCTAACATGAAGATGAAGAGTCTTGTTTGGTAGCCAAGGACGATGAAGAGAGGTCTAACTTTAGATGAATATACAAGTTAGTTCCCAGGCAATCGTCAGCTTGACTACCATGACAGGCAGCTCTTCATGCTTTCCAGTGTTCTGCAAACCTCTGTAGCACACAGGATAAGGCTTGGCACTGGTTTGATCGAGTATAAATTCGAGACGATAGCCTTACATGAAGATAAGAGCTTGTTTGGTAGCCAAGGACGCCTTGTCCGCCACCATCTTAGTTAGGTCCAGTATAACATTACTGGGCACCTTCTATTTGGTTTTGGGCAAGCACCTTGGCTAGCTGACAAGCTCTTATCAATCATGCTGGGCTCTTTTTCTCTTCTCCAATCCTTATAACTTTGCCGTTCTGCATGATAAAGAAAATTTCATTTATTTTTTAAATAATAAAGGAAATGAACAGAAACTCTATACTGCGTTGCCATTTCAATATAATAATATTGTTTTGTTTTCTTGGTTTACAAAAATTGTTTTGTTTTATATTTAATTTTTAAATTTTATAATTTTTATTTTATTTAAAATAATTATTTTAAAATAATATTTCTAATATGCCAAATCATGCATAATATTTTTAGATGGGTCATAACCTGGCAGTGCGAGACAATGAGCAAAGATCATTCTTTCATTGGCTGTGGTGATTCCATAAAGCCTCCATGCACATTCCCTTCACATTCTGATGGCTGCCCATATTCTTACAAGCCTCACTGTGGGCAAGATGGACCTGTCTTCGTCATTATGATTGAGAATGATAAGGTTAGGCTCCTTCCATGTGTGGTTTAATGTAATGAGAAGCTTGGCTCATAATAGGTACTAGGGGTTGCGGCTTCTCCAGTCAAAGTGAGTGACTATTGAATTCATGTCTCAGAAGCTGTTGATGCAGAAGCTGCTGATGAAGAAACAGTTGATGTTGAATCCGCTGATGTGGAAGTTGATATGAGTTTTAGTTTTAATAAAACACTAACTATTTGAATTTGTCAATTTTTGTTAGGATAGATGTAGTCCTTTTGTTTAGTTATTATCCTTTGAATTCTGTTACGTAACAACAGGAGATAATGTTGCTGTTACTTGCCTTTAAAGCTTTACTTTTCAATGTTTTCCATCAAGCATGCATGATCAATAAAACAGTGAAGTTAAACAAGAAGTCGATATTTGTTCTCTTTTACATCCAATTCTTTGAGTTAGAAAGCTGGAACTGAGAGAAAAATAAGCTTAAATTTCAAGAGAATGCTACTGTTGATGATGAATCTGTTACAAAAATCAAATTGCTTTCTAATATCTATCAGAGTTGCAATGTGGCATTAATTGAACCTGCAGGATATGAAGAAGCTGCTGCAGATCAACATTGATGGCTGCAATGAAGGAGGAGCTTATGATGATTGAGAAGAATCAGACTTGGATGTTTGTGAACATACCTGCACATAAAAAGGCCATAGGAGTCAAATGGGTTTATAGAACCAAGATCAATGCTAATAGTTGTATAAATAAACACAAAGCAAGACTTGTTGTCAAGGGATATGCTCAGATGTTTGGGGTGGATTTCTCTGAAACCTTTCTCCAGTTGCTAGGCTTGATACTATAAGAATGTTGCTTGCTTTTACTGCTCAAAATGGCTGGACCATACATCAAATAGATGTCAAATCTGCTTTTTTAAATGGATATTTGGAGGAGGAAATATTTGTGGAGCAGCCTGAAGGTTTTGTTGTTCAAGGAGAAGAGGAGAAAGTATATTTGCTGAAAAAGGCTCTCTATGGTTTAAAGCAAGCACTAAGGGCTTGGTACAACAAGATTGATGCACATTTGTTAGACTTAGGCTTTACAAAAAATCTAAGTGAATTTACACTATCTCAGAAAAATCAATGATGAATTGCTTGTGGTTTCTCTTTATATGGATGACTTACTTGTGATAGGAAGTAACATGGAGCAGATTGATGTGTTCAAAAGAGAAATGAAGAATGTCTTTGAAATGACTGACTTGGGGAAGATGACATTCTTTCTCGGCATGGAAGTTCAACAAAAGCATAATGACATCTTCATATGTCAGCAAAAATATGCCAAAGAGATTTTAAAGAAGTTCAACATGGAAGGGTGCAGATCAACAGCAACACCAATGAATCAAAAGGAGAAATTTTGCAAAGAAGATGGAGCTGCATAAATTGATGAAACACTCTATAAATCCTTAATAGGATGTTTGATGTATCTTACTGCAATAAAACCCGACATTATGAATGCTACAAGTATACTTTCAAAGTATATGCATTGTGCAAGTGAAATTCATTTTCAAGCAGCAAAAAGAATTGTCAGATATATTAAGGGAACAATTGACTATGGATTGAAGTTTTGTCAAGTCAAAAACTCCATACTCCATGGTTATTCTGACAGTGATTGGGCCAGCTACATTGATGACATGAGGAGCACTTCATGTTATTGTTTTAGTTTTGGTTCTGCCATTTTTTCATGGAGTTTAAAGAAGCAAGAAGTCATTGCTCAATTCACAGCTGAGGCAGAGTATGTTGTTGCTACTGCTGCCGTGAATCATGCTCTTTGGATTAGAAAGTTAATGGTTGATCTATAGATGGAGCAAAAGGAAAGCACACAAATACTTGTAGACAATCAAGCTGCAATTGCAATGTTATATTTTTTTTTTATTATTCACTTAGTTTCATATCATTCGTGTTTCTATTTATATTATCTTTTATTGATTTAAATTGCTGAGGGGTTGACCAAGAGAAGATGCCTATCGTGACTGAGAAGAGTCCGTCTGCATAGCCAAGGAGACTGCCCAAAACAACCAAGTATGAGGTTGCAAATTGGAAACGCTCACGATACATATTGTGGGCAAGTCGTCCTTGGCTACAAACAAGACTCTTATCTTCATGTAAGGCCATCATCTCACTGGTGTCTGGAGGAAGAAGAAGGTGAAGGCGTAGCGTGAGAGGAAAGAGCCTGTCAAGTTAGCCAAGCTGATGACTGTCTGGGAACCCCAATGAGGGATCAAACTAGTATATTTATCTCGGCGACACCTCATTTTGGAAGCAGGCAAATCATCCATGGCTACTAAACAAGACCCCTATGTTCATGCTCTGTTTGGCCTCTCTTCTCAAATATTCATGCTCTATTTTGAATTCGAGTTTCTCATGCTGTCTGTCTCTATATTGTTTTTAGTTTTAAATTATTATTCTTTTATGTTTTTGAATTATTTTAATGTGTTGATTTTTTAAAATAAATTAAAAAAATTATTTTAATATATTGTTAAGAGAACAAATAACAACAAAATAAAAAAAAATGTTAAGAGATTATAGACAAGAATTTAAATATACAATATGTTTGGAACCACCTAATTAAATTCCTCTAAGAGATTTTAATCAAATATCATATTTCAAATCATTTTTAATGTTAAGAATTGGATTTTTAATGAAATTTAATCTCTAAAAACAATACAAAATAAACTAGAGGCTATCCCTTTTGATTTACTACACTAAATAGAAAAAAATTAATTTCAAAAGTAACTTTTTCTTAAATACTCATCTGCCCTTCTTGTTTTTAGAGACATTTGAAGGAATAAGATTGATGGTTTCAAAAAATCAACTCATCTGTAATGTTTGCATTATTGGACCTAACCCATCATAATCGAATAATATGGATATTACATATGTCAATGGATTAAAAAAACATAATAAATAAGTATTCCAGGTCAGATTTTTGAAAAACATTCAACTCAACCACAATCGTATAACTCATATAAGTAACCATGGTCTTTGATATAAGTAATATTTTTCCTTATCTCTTTTTTTTTTTTTTTATCTTTTGCCTTTACACTCACATCCACCTCTTCTTATCTTAATCTCTTTCCCTTCTTTATATTCCCCACTTTTTAAGAAACTGTTGTTGTTCCTTTTGAAGTTTGATATGATAAAGTGATAATGCATTTTACAATTTTAGTCTTTTTAGTAACAAAGAAACCATGAGAAAATAAGGAAAAATTTCAAGAATCAAGATTGAACTTTTATTTTCTTAGTAAATTATAATCTCTTTCTAATAATCTATCATTACATTATTGATAAAATGCTTGACTGTGATTTATATATATATATATATATATATATATATATATATATTTATGGAAATTGTGATAGTGTTTATATTATCCCTAATTTATGCATTTCATGGGTCTTATCAAGTTCCAACAATTGTAACATAATAATTTCTTTTTTAGAATCGTCATATGTTCAATCTATGGATATGGATATCTATAATAAAAGTTTTACCTAGCCCTATATACCCAGCCCATTCAAAGTTAAAAAAAATATAAAATTGAATAGGTTGGATTAACTTAAATTTTAATAAATTAACTTAAAACATATAAATGGATGGATTTGCTTACTGTAGAATGAAACTGAAAAAAAAATGAAACCAAGGGCCTTTGTGTCGACGTGGGTGGGTTTTGGTTGCCGGGATTTTGGAGGTGGGGCTGTCGGAATTTTTTGCAGGAGAGGAGAGGGTTGTTGCTTTTGAAAGAGAGATGAAAATGAGTTAAGAAGAGCCACTGTCAAGTATTAATTTCTTGTAAAATCACTAATGGAGTATTTGTTGGTAAATTTATCGGTAACTTGACACGTTATTAATAACAACATAGCTAACATAGTATTTTTATTATTATTCTATCATTGTTTCCGTTTGAGTTTACTTGCAGAAATTTTTCATTGCAGTTTTCATCATTAAACCACGACGGAATATTTTTTGTCGATGTTTTGGTTGCTTTTTTTTCAATTTTCTAGTAGTAAATATAATAGTTATCTTTGAATGTTAATGTTATAAAATCCTAATCAACAGATATAAATTCCAATTTTATTTCTGCGTATACAGCTTTATATATTAATTCAGTGGTTACTGCTTAAAATGCAGAGAACTGCCTAGAAATAATTAAGAAAGTGATGGGCAAAGGACCTGTCCTGGAGAGATTTTTGAACAAATCAGAATTAGATAAGCAA
Source organism: Populus tremula (assembly GCA_964019445.1). Classification (NCBI taxonomy): domain Eukaryota; kingdom Viridiplantae; phylum Streptophyta; class Magnoliopsida; order Malpighiales; family Salicaceae; genus Populus; species Populus tremula. The sequence goes on from CAXHTJ010001041.1 coordinate 16,032, forward strand.
GAACAACCATTACTGAGATCTGCTCATTTAGAGCAGAAATGCTGTCGTCTTTTCCTTTTCTTAATCACTTAAATATTTGTAACTCTATCCAAGATAACTCGATTCGAATAATTCACAAATCCTGATCTTCATGTAGGAGAAATCTACTCAAATATTTTTGGTTCGCATTTATTGTATGAACATCCCCTTTAAGAAATTCTACTTCTACAATTCGATAGTTGCTGCCGCAATGCATGCATGTAAAGAGCATCATCATTATCAGCAACACGCTCAATCGGGATTCCAAAACCTCACAGAGTCAACCAATGTAAATCGTAGAATACCTATCCTATCCTCTCTTGAGCGTGGCAAACGCGTTGACTTTAATCTACTTTAAAGGGGAGAACATCTCATCTCAAGTTGGTGGAATATTGACCCTGTTGTGAAGCGGAGTGAGGGGAAAGGTTTAGGGTGGTAGAACCCTTCATCCATCTTATAACAACGGTGTCGCGTCACAATCATCTCTTGCTGTAAGATCTTATGCTTCCTTTTTTGCTTTCAATTAAATTAAGGTCAAATTAAAACAGTAGTATTTCAAGATAATAGCAAAGCATCAGTGAATAGGTTCCGTGATCATGGGCTAGAGGCTTATAATTGAGAAACAACAGCTGGATTGAAAAGAATCGAATACTACCATGTAATGTCACCGCTAAGTCTAGTGATCATTATTCTATCGTTTACTATAAATGGACACTATGAGAACCTAGACTCATTACCCCATTTGAGCATGAACTTGAGAAGAGAGGTCTAACATGAAGATGAAGAGTCTTGTTTGGTAGCCAAGGACGATTTAGCCTGTTCCCACAATGAGGTGCCTAACTTTAAATTCGAGACGATAGCCTTACATGAAGATAAGAGCTTGTTTGGTAGCCAAGGACGACTTGTCCTCCACCATCTTAGTTGGGTCCAGTATAATATTACTGGGCACCTTCCATTTGGTTTTGGGCAAGCACCTTGGCTAACTGACAAGCTCTTATCAATCATGCTAGGCTCTGTTTCTCTTCTCCAATCCTTATAACTTACCGTTCTGCATGGTAATTAACAGGTTACATTGTGTTAACAATCGAGCACTGATCAGTTAGACTGTAACTGATCTTTAAATTTGTTGTCGACTTTTAACTCATTTTTCATCTTCTAGGCCAGTTTCTGCTTGAAATATAGTTTTGGTTTTTTCTCAGTTATTGATTAACGTATTGACTGTCATTATTTTGTTCTGGAATCTTTTTAAGGTTATGATGATCCAAGATTTCACTTGTCTTCTCTTTTTAAGGTTCTTTTTAGATTCATCATGTTCTCTTCCAATAGAGACAATGCGTGATTCCACATGTCAGCAGTGGTGATGTTGCAAGTTTCTGAGGGCTGCCAAGATTACCAAGCTGTGGGAAGATTTCCAACAATCCCCAACCAACAACAACAACATTGAAATATTGACATGAAGTTGTGTGGTTTGCCAAAAGAATTGAGCTAGCTATCAAGATGGGAAAGATTGAAGGCTCTGCCGTGGATTCCAGAACTGTGAAGAGAGTTTGAATCAGAAGATGACTCTCAATTGAGAAACCTCAATTATTTTGCCAAGTCAGGTCTTGCCATACCATCAACTTCTCAAATGTCTTTGTCAAGATTGACATCCATCTGCCACTCAAGTTTGTCGACCAGCATCTATTAGATTCCAGACTTGTTACCCCAACTTCGACAAATTGCATCCAACCACCGTGGCATAATTCAGCTGAGAAATGAATATCACGGTGGGTTCCTGAGCCATTTTAGTTGAACAGATACAAGAGTTTCAAGAATCGAGCTCAGTTTGTGAAAGATGATGTCATCGATCATTTTATAACCAGAACATCCTCGGAATGACTAGTGATCGAAATTGACTCGGTGAAACACAAATATCGCCAGAGTAGCTAATCTATGAAAGGTGTTGATCTATCAATCATTTTTGTTATGGATTTTGTCATCTTGCATTTTTGTTTGGGATCATATCTCATCCTTTAACAAAACATGTCTTTTCATTGTCTCTTTGTTGTTTTGAAAGCATGAGATGTTTATTTCAAAGTGTATTTGGAAAAAAAAATCTAGCAAACTCCAACATGCAAAATTAAGGCTAGTCATTCCTAAAAGATTAAAAGGTTTTGATTACAGAAATGACTCGATGCTTGAAAATGACATGAGGTGACCAAATAATTTTGAAATCATACCTCCTGAAACTGAACCACGCTTCATATAGCTAAGTTTTAGCAGTATGCATAATGACATGTAGTGGATTCGGTAGCTATGGACTCGTGAATCATTGATTCTGACAAGTCTAAATCATTACACTAGACGAGGTCAAAATTTATCGGTTCTAACAGACCTTACTGGAAATGAGAAAAGGCTATCTTTGTTATCCTTTCATATTTCTTGAAAAATTATCCCTTGCAGTCCCATTTTAAGCCTTGTAAAATATTTTCTTTCAAAAAAAAACCCTGACTAGGATCACACCCCACACTGGGGGAAAATGAGAGATATTTTGAAGACACTGATAAAATTTATGGATAAAAGAAAGGCTTAGAACAAAAGTTCACTTATTGAGAAAGGGCTAGAAGAAGAAAAGCCATAGATTAAGGGCCATCCAAGAAAACCTTAAGGAAGGCTATGAAAAAGCAAAAAAAAAAATGGAAAAGAAGGAGAATGCCTATCAATTCTAAGAGGGGTAAAAGAGATTTCAATTGAAGAAAGACACAGCAAATCCCAAAAGTAAAAAAATTCGAGCTTCATATATGTTGGTGTGTCTAGGATAAAGCCTCTAATATCTTCAAAAGATTAATCTTACAACTAGACATTTCTGTTTTCAAAATACAAAACAATCAAGGACTGCATTGAATAACGTGTGTTCGGTCTTTGACCAAAGAAGCTTGATTTATGAAAAGACCTGCAAAAAACCAACATCTCTTAATTCATCTCAACAACTAGACTTTGAATAGACATGATATGTGAAATATGAGATTTGATTCCAAAACAAGAAAGATTTTCAAACAAGAACATCGATTGAGTTTGCAAAATCCTTGACAAAAATGACATCAACATTTCTCGACACTCCTTGAAACATTGACCACCTGGGGGCAATACAGTGGACAATTAGAAGAAAAACAAACAACATTCAGATCAGCTGGGGGGCAAAGAAAGAATCACATGATGAGTCGTTAAAGTCCATCAAAGTTATGTTTAGCATCTGACAATGAAAAAGAAAAACCTTCTTGAGTATAAACAGATGAACGAGCATTCATATCATTGCTGGGGGCAATGTTGTTCAAAGACAATCCAAGCAGCAATTGATGTTATCGCATAGTTACATTTGAATAAGTGTGGAATGATGCACCTATCGAGATTGACTGTGGGATGATCTATTTTGAAGCTCAAAGGTGCACTTCATCGCATGAATATGGGTGATAAAATGGATCAGTGATGATGCCAATGCATTTCTTTTCACGATCTGATTTGACAAGCTGAGAGGAATCTATAGAGAAGAACATCGAGCTTACAATGATGAGCTTTTTACTGCAAAGCATGAGATCCATGTCTGGATGACTTGGCAGTTTCATGAAGGCTGGTGACCATATATACTTGAATGGTGTTTCAACCAAAGGCAAGTTCATGACTAATTAACAATCTTGATGGGTGTTGGCATGATGCACACAATCAATCAGAGGATAATTCTCAAAAGAATCGAGGAGATAAAATCCTTCATGATGAATCATGCAACACCACACTTGGAGGCATTGTCAAGCTTGATAAACAGCAAGAGCAGTAATCACCATGGACAGCCTAGGATGGGCACTGTACTTACAGCTGAGTGATGGTTATCACATGAATGAGCCACTACATGGAAAGAACAAAGAATGCTTTGGAATGCAAACAAAGGCACCCTATGACGATGGATCATCAAAGAGGGGGGGACCTATATTTCAAATCAGGTAAGGATGCATGCATGTCATCTAACCTTCAAGAATTGCACATACTTGTGATTTGTTGCAGGAAGATCCTCAATGAAGTCCAACAAGATTGTGGACAGAAAGAATCATTGAGTCGATAATAATAAAGAATCATCGGTTTAGATCCTGGAATGAGAAAAGAATGAGATGAACCCTACCAGTAGGAAAATCTCAAAGAAATAAGGAAATCAACCCTAGCATCAAGAGGAGTCTTCAAGTCAACCCTGCAATCAGGAAGCGCCATTTGTCAGCTTTATTCATGTCAGGACTTCGTCTGCCAAATTTTTTTGTCAGGTAAGTCATATTCTTCCACTTGGGTAGGTCACCCATAACAATGAGACCATTTTTCTTTCCATTTGGGTAGGTCACCCATAAAAATGAGACCATTTTTCTTTTCCTCAGGGTAGGTCACCCATAACAATGAAACTATTTTTTTGAAAAAAACCATCATTTTCCTGGGTAGGTCACCCATAACAATGAGACCAGTTTTTTTAAAAAAAAATCTATGCATTTTCCTGGGTAGGTCACCCATAACAATGAGACCAGTTTTTTGAAAAAAAATCTTTGCATTTTCTTGGGTAGGTCACCTATAACAATGAGACCACTTTTCTTTCTACTTGGGTAGGTCACCCATTATAATGAGATCGCTTTTTGTTTTTCATTTGGGTAGGTCACCCATACCAATCAGACCAATTCATATTTTGATCATTTTATTTGGGTAGGTCACCCATCACAATGAGACCATCATTGTTTCCATTTGGGTAGGTCACCCATCATAATGAGACCATCATTTTTTTCTGGAAAGGTCACCTGTCAAATGAAACCATCATCTTGCATCTGGTAGGTCACCCATCATAATGAGACCATCATTTTGCATCTGGGTAGGTCACCCATAACAATGAAACCAATTCACATTTTCATCATTTTCTGGGTAGGTCACCCATAACAATGAGACCACTATCCACTTTCATCTGAGTAGGTCCCCATCATAATGAGACCATCATTTTTTTCACTTGGGTAGGTCACCCATCATAATAAGACCATCATCATTTTTGTTTGGGTAAGTCACCCATAACAATGAGACAACTTCATATTTTCATCACCATTCTTTCCGGATAGGTCACCTGTTGTCGATACACGACGTCGGGCGACGGCTCCGCTCATTTTTGTTTATTTAACAAAAAAGATTTGTTTAATTGGGGGAAATGAAAATTTTATTGGAGTCGCCATCTAGTAATTTGAGGGAACTAGAAATCCCAAATTAGACACTGGTTCCAAAGATTCGGGTACTAGGTTAGTTATGATTAAGGGAAGGTAGACACCACCCTTAAAACATCCTTTCAAAAGAAAGGTTACCCTTACTTGTGTGTTTTTTTATTTGATTTAAATGCTATTATATTTTGAGCTTATTTGCAATTTTGTTTTTTTTTTTTTAAATAGTTAACGTTGGTCCCTAAAAATAGGAGACACGTTAAAAAATGACATCAGTCCCTAAAAATAGGAGACTTGTCTAAAATGTTGACGTTTAACCCTAAAAAGGAGATTTACGTCTAAGTTACCAAAAAAACTATGGACATAATCCATATTGGTATTTAAACTTTTGACATCGGTCCTTTTATGAAAAAGAGACGTGTCGACGAACAGTATTTATTTATAAAATTATTTTTATATCGTTGAGAAATGAGTATCCCATATTTGAGATTTGGGCTTTGGACCCACGAACGATAACATGATAGGATGGGTGTTGGACCCGCGTTGTTATTCCTTTCTTTTTTATTTTATTTTTTTTGTTTGTTTTACAACATACAAGAAAATTTATACACAAAATAAAAAAAATGTTAGAAATCTAAAAAAAAATTACCTAAGTGACACAGTATAGGTAAAATACTGAAATACCCTTGGATCTATCGGAAATTTACGAAAATGCCACTGGCGGCGCGTGTGGCTCACGCGCGGCTACTGTTGGTTGCGGCGAGCTTTTCAGGCGAGATTTCTGGCCAACCGATGGTCGTTTCTGGTAGATCTGAGGTCGAGGATTCTGTTGGTGGTGGTCTCGACGTCCGTTGATGGCTTACGAGGGAGAATCGATGACTTGAAGGTTCGGTGGCCGACGAAGATCGCGGCCTTTTTCCGGCCAGATGAGGCGGCGAAAACGATGAAAACCGCCGGGGTTTTGCTTTAAACGAGGGTAGCTACCTTTCTGTGGTGGTGCAGAGGCTTGAGATGGCCGGAAAGTGGAGATCGGATGAGAGAGGGAGTCACCGACAAGAGGAGAGAGATGTTCTGAGATTTGCTACGGTGTGAACGCGTATACGGTGTACCGGTGCCTCGGAACACTGTGCGCCGTTAGATCTCGGATGAAACGATCGGATGGCTGTGATTGGCTAGATCTGCTGTTGATCGGACGGTATGGATGAACTAAGCTTTGATCTGATGTGTCGCGGTGCACCGGATGACGTGGCGCAACGGGATTAAATCCTAGAATATTTTAACGGCTGGGATGTGTTGGGATATATTTGGTATTTTTCAAATTGTTTTTTTTTTAAGACAATATCCTACTCTCCCGAAGAAAAACTAAAAAAATGTTAATAGTATCAATCGATTTTCTTTTTTTTTTTCTTTTCTTCCTCCCCCTCCTTCCCTCTGCTCGTGGCTATTTATAGCCAATTACGAGGGGACAGCGAGCATCTTCTTTAAATAAAAAAAACATATTAACACAACTGCTCCCAACTGCTCCGTTGCGCAAAATTTTGCTGTATTATTGATTTTTTGTTTTTTTATATATAATAATATAATATTTATATAGTTAAAATTAAAATTTAAATCAGTATTAGAAAAAGCCCGTTTCAACCGCTAACACAAAAAAAAAAAACATTTTGATAGGTATCAACCCGGTAAACCGGGTTTTAACCGAAAAATGATGGTTTTGACCCAAAAATAGCCTGAAACTCATTTTTTCATCCCAGTCGACATGGTTTGACCGTATTGACTTGGTGAATTCGGTTTTGGTCAAAATTGACGTTTTTGACCCAAAACAGCCCGGAACTCATTTTTAAAACCTGGTCGACATGGTTTGACCCGTATTGACCCGGTGAACTCGGTTTTGGTCGAAAATGACGTTTTTGACCTGAAACAGCCCGAAACTCATTTTAAACCTGGTCGACATGGTTTGACCCGTATTACCCGGTGAACTCGGTTTTGGTCGAAAATGATGTTTTGACCCGAAACAGCCCGGAACTCATTTTTAAAAACTGGTCGACATGGTTTGAATGAAAAGATGCGGTTGACTCAAGAAAAAAAATATTTTTGAATTTTCAAATTTTTCTTAATGTTTTTGGATTTTTTGAAAATATATCAAAAACATGGTCAAAAATTGGGTAGCATAATAAGACCATTATCTTCCACTTGGGTAGGTCAACCATCACAATAAGACCATCATTTCATTTGGGTAGGTCACTCATAACAATGAGACCAATTCACATTTTGATCATTTTGCTTTTGGGTAGGTCACCCATCATAATGAGACCATCATCTTTTATCTGGGTAGGTCACTCATTATAATGAGACCATCATCTTTTATCTGGGTAGGTCCACCCATCACAATGCGACCATCAATTTTTTGGGTAGGTCACCCATCACAATGAGACCGGCCACACACACATCTTTGTATCGATTCTAGTTAAAAGAGATCGCTAGATGGGATCTCAGGTTAGCCTAACCACACACAAATTTTAGCTTCGGTTAAAAGGGAATCGCCAGATGGGATTTCAGGTTAACCGAGCTACACACCAATTTTGGTTTTTGGTTAAAGGAGATCGCTAGATGGGATCTCAGGTTAACCCAATCAAAAGGG